>JAODUK010043978.1:0-20252 GCA_027564635.1 Typhlichthys eigenmanni
TCGCCATTAAATTCTGAGTGAAACAACTTCACACGAAAAGAAACAAAACAAACAAAAAACCTGACCTGTCAACAGACTGAGTCAGAGAGATATCATAAGCATCAATTTACCACAGTGAGTAAATAACAGCTTTAGAATAAGCAGTGTAAAACTACATATTTGTCTTTTACAACAGTTTTTTACAGTGTATTACAGTTCACATTTTCTAAAAGGAAAATACAATGTACATTAAGTGCTATATTAAGTACATCGTATTTTGACATCACATTGAATCAATATTCTCACCGATTCAGTGTAGCAGAATGGACACGCACGTAATGGCGGCACCCAGTTCAAGCACGAGATCTCCACAACTAGCAAAATAAAGTGACTTAACTAAACAAATGCACGTTTTCATGGCAGGAATAATAGCTAAAACAACTTTAACGTGCATCTTATTCACAATGTAGGTGTTTTACCTTACTTGTCGAACTAAACAGAGGGAGACGACACGGAGGAAACTCTCGACATAAGTCTGCCCAACCGATTCAATAGCGGAGCAATCAAGTATAACACAGCGCATGCAAAGACCCGACTAAAACTGCAATTACATCCGCAACTTCCAAAACCAATAGAAAAAAACTACTACTACTTTAGAATAAACTGTATTATCCGTAAGATTCTGCTATGTATCAGGTACGCTAGTCTCTCACTCGTACAGTTCTCTGTGTAGAGAAGAAAGGTGGTCTTAGTATTCTAATCTGTGCGTGATTGGCTGAAACGGACATGTCAATCAAGCCGTTTGCTCACCTTGATTTGATTGCATAATACTTGCAACCTATATATATATATATATAAATGTTTCTAGTAGCCCAAAGTTATGTGGGTTACATACTGATATAATCGAATATTTCGCGACTGATTTGCCGTTCATTTATAATTTCTCATCGGAATGTTATCCCTGTGCAGTTTTGTAAAGTTATATCTGTGTTCTGTTATTGTAATGCACATGGCATGGGGGAAGGAAATAATAATAGTAAACCACTGCTCGACTTGAACAGTCTCAGTTGACTGAAGGGGGCAGCCCTAGTTAGTAGGCTGAATAAACAGTATCACAAACAGGCATGCATACATACACTGAATTGTTCTCGGAGAAATAATCTACAATATCACAGAGAAAATCCAAATGTTCTTTAGCATTTTGCTTATATGTGCATTTAAATATGTGTGCATGTGCATAACGTTTTATTTGACTGACTTTATTTACTGACCATTATGTCAGTGTAGACCACTAAATGAAGCTGCACACCCACGCACAGGCAATCACACACACACACACGCACACACACAAAGGTGGAAAAATTTGCTATGCCTAGCAATAAAACATGCAGATAGTGTGTCTCTCTCTCTCTCTCTCTCTCTCTATCTCTCTCGTTGTTATAATGAGTCGGTCATGTTATGATATATGGCAGCAATAAGAAAAGCAGAAGCACTATGGCTTTATTATCACTATGCTGTTTATATGCACCATATCACTAAACACCTCGTATGTTTGTGTGTATGTGTATTTGTTCATAGTTTAATGTTTGCAGGTATTACTTTTCATACAGCAATCCAGAGCTACAGTAAATATATGATTCCAGTTATTGTAAAGTATCCTATATGTAAAGGAAGGAAGTACAGTATTTCTGTACCTCAGAAAAGTTGAAAATCAACATAGGTCCTGTAACAATATCATTAACTACATAAAATGCGATTAAATATTGCATAAAAGCATTTGTCACTAACGTGACAGTGACAAAACTCCTTAAACCTAACAATGCATAATCTAAATGTCCCAATCTAATCTCTGTGATTGGTATTGGGGCCGATCAAGAGGTTTGTAACTGACCGGTATTGCATTTAGTGCATTTATTGCACAGGTCAGTACTTTATGTATTTTTTAGAAATAAACTTGTGTATTTACCTCACCTATGTATTAACCGCAGTTAATTCATTGTTACGTCATCAGGCTGGAGGCATTTTTATGTAAAGAAAAAATAAAAAGTTATGTGTATTTTGTGCCGCTTACTCAAAGTCTATACTATTGCCAGAGGGATTTATCTGGATTTCACTCAAAAAAGGCCAAATCATTTTCCTTTTATGTTCTTACTGTAATTTATTTTCAAGTTCAGTTCAGGTTGCTAGCGGTGACCAGGTAGTAGGTGCATAACCATTAGTCAGTAGGTAAAAAAAAACAAATGTGTAAAAAAAACATGTTTCTTTTCTGTTCATAATTTATTTCAAAGTTCAGTTCAGTTTGCGACCGCCCCGGTATACTGTAGCGGTACCGGGCATTTAGTCAATAGGCTACCGGCAGGTAAAAAGCAACGTCGTGGTCTTTAGAGAAGTAGGCTGCATAATCTCACCAGATCACCATTAAGATTAATATAAATAATGTGTTTGGCGAGTAGAGTCTGTTCAAAGATGTTATATTCTCTCTGATCCATTTCTCCGTGTGTCTCTCAAATTGACCGGGCTGCTTCCTTCCGGGTGCCACTTCTATCCGTCAATCACTTTTTGTCATGACACCGGCAATATGGAATATTGCATGCATTATCAGATCACAAGCATATTCCAGAACCAGCGACACAAAACATCATTCCTGCACCAGTTTCATACACACTTTGACACGCGGATCCAGAATGTATGTGGAGAGGGAGTGGAGATCGAGGGCACCGAGACGTGTTGTGGACTTATCTTCGCTCAACGTGCACCACGCGGTCACTACTCCAGTGTTGCCAACTCTTTTCCAATGAAAGTAGCTAGCACTAGCTCCAAAAGTCTTGTTTGGCTTTCTTTAATACATTTCTGTCCTGCCTGGAAGCCCAGCTTCTCGACTTTGATGATTAGCAGACTTCTTACTGGGGGTGGACCCTGTAACAGATAGCCAATCAATGACAGGTCGACAGGAAGACATTTTCTACTGACATGCAATCAGCGGTGAGCCGGTTGGAGGCATTTCACATTGCTATTTGCCATAGAAAGGCAAATAGTAATAAATCATAGGCCATAAAGTTCTCGTTTGGTAATTATACTTTGTGTGTTTTGTGACTGTAGGTAGCAACATCATTTAGATGCATTTTAATGCAGATTGCAGACATTGATAATGTTGTAGACCAGATTGTAGAGAGCTCAGTTGATTCATTTACTTCAGGAAAGGCTCAACATTAAAAGATGATGGCAGAGCAGTGCCCACCATTGACTCAAAAGCAAAAACAGATAACTGTGTTTCCCTTGTGTTGGAAACACAGACTTGTATGCTACATACTGTAACACTGGAATATATTATATACACACCACCCTATTAACCTAAGACATTAGCCATTGTCAAAAGTGCTGTTGTTTCATGTTTAAATCCGGCGTAAGGTTTACGGACAGTTTACTAGTGAGAATACATTAAGTTCAGTGCTGTGAGTGAGAGAAAGACAGAATACGAGAGAGATTATGGGAGAGAGAGAGAGTGAGAGAAAGAAAGATGTTGATTGGTGAGGCGGTGATGTTATTTAAAGACATGTCAGAGATAGACAGAGCAGGGAGAGAGAGAGAGAGAGAGAGGGGAGGAGAGGAGGAAGAGAGGGGAGGTGTCGGGCGTCTTGTCAACACACTCAAAGCTCTTCCAAATGATGGCATTAATGAAGCGCCCCCACACTGTCAACCAGCCCTCTCTCTCTCCCTCTCTCCCTCTCTCTCCCTGTGTCACCATCTCTCTAGCTCACCCTCTTTCTCTGTTGTCAAACTTACTTACTTTTTTCAAAATTCAAAAATCCACACAGAGAAAAAAAAAATCTAAAGTGCAACAGATTTTCTCACCTGATTTGTCTTCATATGATTCTCTCTCTCCGACTTGCTCTATTTCTGAAATGCTCTCTATCTTCCCTTTTCTCTGTGCACTCACCTTATCAACAGGTTTTAATTAGATGTATTTATTATTGAATGGGTCTTGTTTTGTGCCATCGCAGGAAAGAAAACCCTTCTTATCTCTGTCATAACTTTAATAATAACTGTTAAGGATGTGACGGTTGCTCTCTCTCTCTCTCACTCTCTCTCTCTCTCTCTCTCTCTCTCTCTCTCTCTCTCTCTATCTATATCTCTCTCTCTCGCTCTTGCTAAATATAATCATAGTTTGTTCAATTCAATGAGCTCTACTGGAACAGGTAAAAACATTAATGAGAACTATAGTGATAATAAAGATAATGCTAGCAGGAGCAATTGAAATTGAGAGAATGACTGGTGAGCCAGTACTGTATGCTATTAACTCTGTGGAGCCTTTTGGGCTGTTGTCAACCCACCTCACACACCAACTCACCCACCATCTTTCATCTCTCTCCTTTTCAATTAGATTTTATTTAAATGTTCATGGGCGCAATGAGCTAGCTCTCTCTCTCTCTCTCTCTCTCTCTCTCTCTCCCTCTCTCACTCTCTTTCTTCCTGTGCGAGTGCCTCTCGCTCCATCAGTGGTTGTCATTGTGCATTAGCGGCTACATGCCACTGATTGCTCACAGCTCTGTTCTCAACAGGAGATAGTTACATACCAGGGCATGTCTCAATTCACTTTCCATTCAATCCACTCCAACCGTCAATAAGAAATTGCCCTTCATTAGCTAATGACTAGTAAGTGTCATTCTCAATTATTTTCTGTTAAAGGCATTGTGGTAGAATTTTGGATCAAGTCCAGACAGAGTAAGAAATTAATCAACTCTTAAAGTCTCAAATTCAAAATGTCTTCTCTCTTTCTCCTGCAGGGAGGAGGGCTTAAGCTAATTAACAGTCAGTACGGCCAGCCGGTCTACCCTTCTTCCCCAGTAACCAATCGCATTAGCCTCCTGCCAGAGAACTTCATGGACTCCAAGACATGGCAGCCAGTCAGTCGAAGGGACTTCATGTCTGTGTTGGCGAATGTGACCTCACTGTCGGTCAGAGCCTTCTATAGCACAGAGGCCAGTGCCTTGTACAAGTAAATACAACCATACAAGTTACATTGTGTCATCGTCATCAGATGATCAATGTTGTGGGACTTCACAGCTGACTAGCTTTTAATTACTTTTTTAGTAAATGTACGAGAGGGATACCTAGGCAACCAAAGCCTTGAATGTAAACAAGGGTCCAATGTGCGACGAGCGGATTGCATTGCAGTGTGTCCGGGGCTTAATACACTTTTTGTGAAGTCTTGTGCGCATGCTGAAAAATAATTCTGTGTTTCTACACAGCCCTGACTCTATAAACAGGAACACAAACCAATGCATGTTTGTCTAGGCTCCATTCATTCTCTATGGAGGTGTCTACCCCAAGTACCAGTGGAGAGAAGAGGGCGTCGGCTGTAGAAATGTGTGCTTGTCCGTCTGGATATGCTGGATCCTCCTGTGAGGTACACGCACGCACACACACACACTGCTGTACACAGGACGCCATGTCTAAATGCACAATAGTAGAGTAGACAATATTGAATCGCCCCAATGTGACATAAACCCTTGACAGACACCACCTGGTGGCAAAAAGAAATCATCACAACCGCGCATGCGCGCTCAAAGTACTTCAGATTGCACAAGTACACACATACACATAGAAATTGACATACAACCTCCAGAGACAAAAATACACGCAGCCGTGTACGGGGAAGATGACACGCTAAGAGCAAAATGGAGGTGCTAATGAGAGGATCACAGGGTAATTACTGCAGTGGTTGAGATACACACCAGCCACTGCTTGTCTGGCCAACCAAGTTGCTAGTGTTTGTGTTTCTCTCTCTCTCTCTCTCTCTCTCTCTCTCTCTCTCTCTCTCTCTCTCTCTCTCTCTCTCTCTCTCTCTCTCTCGCTCTCTCTCTCTCTCTCTGTTGAACTGCCATTCTCTTTGAATGTGATCCCCAGGAGTGTACGCCCGGGTACCGAAGGGTTAATGGAGTACTTTACAACGGAGTTTGCGAAGCTTGCCGTTGCCATGGACACGCTACGACGTGCCATGCCGTCACAGGTCATTGCTTGGTAAGACTGTTATCTATAGCCTAGCCTATCATCTATGGTTCTGCTGTATTATTGATTGTACATATATGTCTGTCTCTCTGTCTCTCTGTCTGTCTGTCTGTCTGTCTGTCTGTCTGCCGTATTCAGTATACAGTACATCACATCCTACAGTCAGCCTATAGAAGTCTGACAACTCTCCATGTCTCCATGTCATGTCATCATTATTACGCTTCTTTGCCGAGATACGAACGGTTTCATAAATCACACGAGAGCGCTATCATAAGATGATTTTGAATCTGCGCTGTTTACGTTAAAAAATAATAAGTCACTTTAAGAAACCCTTCTACGCAAACCTTAGTAACTTTAGTACATTATAATTATAAATGAGGGCCATTGTGTTTCCATTGTGGCTGGACTGGGACGCAGATGTAAATAGACAGGCTTCACAGTGGCAACGGCCGGCTATACTGATGTGCTGGCTTCATAACACGGAGAGAGACGGGTGTGTTGGCAGGCAGCCTCCAGGCTTGGCTCCGCTGTGTGTGGGTTACACCCTGACAGAGCTGTGACCCGTTCATGAGTCGTGCACACACATGGACACACACACACACCTCCCCCATAGGAGCAGACATTTTGGCATCATGCGCTCTATACAAAGAGACGTATAGAGCTTGTGAATAATATATAGTAGACACACACACAGACTCATATTGTCTGCCTCAGGCCTAAACTGTCAGTTACAATGGTATCAAACTCTCTCGCTCTCTCTCTCTCTCTCTCTTTCCCTCTCTCTCTCTCTCTCTCTCTCTCTCTCTCTCTCTCTCTCCCTCTCTAACACACACACTGCCTATTGTATTCCATGTTCTGTTTCATTATAGATGAAGAGAATGCTACTGTAGGATGTGTTGGGGGAGCAAACTAACACAAAGCAGGACAAAGACAGACAGGCTCCCCACACATACAGACATACACACACACACACACACACACTGTAGGAACTGAAGGAGATGTGTGTGTGAGTGTGTGTGTGTGTGTGTGTGTGTGTGACAGTATGTATTTCATCAGTTAGCATACAGGTACATTTGATCTGAGGTAGAAATGGTTTGGGATGCAACCGATACAACTCAACCTCTCTGTCTCTCTCACACACATACGCACACGCACACACACACATCTTGGTGTTTTGAATAACAGACCAGCATCATAGCAGGTGCTGTGTTTACTGTAAAACCCCTCCTGACCATTATATTGTGTAGCACCTATTGACCCATACGCTACATTGTCATTTGACCTTTCACTTATGCATTCGTTACAACTGTCCTTATCTGCAGTATGTTAATTTTCACACCCCTGGATTCTAGAAAGGCCAAAGCAATTTAAACCCGAGTTTAAGTTAAAATTTTCCATTTGAACGCCATAAATAAAACGGCTTTACCCTTTCTGAGTTCGGTGACAGAAATACTGTTATGTGTGCATGAAAAGAATGTTAAAGTCCTTGTCCACCCACACAGGTGTTTTGAGTTATGTGCCTGATTTCTTCTCCGGTTGAAGGTGGGCGGAGCTATTCAGCAGATTAGCTGACAAGCAATCATAAATGAGGTGTCAGTTAGGCCCTTAGCCCTTGCTAAACATACAAATTGAGAAAGAACAATGAACACGGGGAGTCAATATGAATATTACGGTAATGTAATATAATTACATAATTATAATGAATGTGTTCATATCATATAATACTATTCATTATAATATAATCAGGTGTTGGGTAATACTGTATCCTAATAAAGCAGATATCACTTTTGTTTTATACGAGGTCCAAAACAAATTTTTTGGAAAATGTCTAACTAGTCACATTTACAGTAAAAGCAGGGTTAGTCAATTTCCAGAACGTTTGCTAACAATATCCCTCTGCCCTTCCGCGACGCCGCTCCACACATCGAAATGCGTTCTGAAGCAAAGCGTTGAACGACGGCTTCGTTGATGTGAGCGGTTTTTGCCAGTTTGTTTATGTTCCTTTTTACGCTGACTATACCTTTTAACTGTAAGCATCTGTGTGGGAAGACAGAGGCTTTAGCAGCTGGTTATCTGGATGTACACAGTGTATTCACTGCTGTAGGTGAAAGTCAAAATGGCAGGGCCGTTGCAGTTTCCTTCGACAACTTGAGCAGCACCTTCACTCTTGCAAGCAAAGCCATTGAGACTGATTATAGAATGGTTAGAGATAGGTATATAGAGATAGGTATATAGCTGTGGACTACTGACTCTTTGCCTTGAATCTAAGTATAAACCTAACAGAGCAGGTCAGAAGTGACTGCGTCTTGTGTGTTGAGTGTTTCACCCTAGTAGGATGGATTATGCGGTATGTCTACAATATGAAGGGTAAAGTTACTACTGTAATACAATGAATACAACGTTTGACATGAGTGAACTATTAGTAAAAGTATGTGAATTAACCGACATGTCTCTACGGGAAGATACTGTAGGATACTCAATAACTGCTACTAGTCCTTTCATTTCAAACCAATAAATTAATGTATTTGGCAAACAGTCGATGTTCCTAACAGAGCTGACCTTTGACCTCTACCTCTTTTCAGGAGTGTTCCCACCACACCACGGGTCCCCACTGTGACACCTGCCTACCTGGTTACTATGGTGACGCCACCCGCGGGTCAGCCTATGACTGTCAGCCCTGTGCCTGTCCGCTAAACCTACCCAGCAACAAGTAGGTTGTCACGGTGACGGAGTGAGCTGATGCCACCATGACGGCAGCTCAGGACAGTTTAATCAACAGCCTCAATTTATCAGCGCTGACCTGTGTGTGTGTGTGTCACTAACCCCATTCTCTCCACTGCCTTGCTTTCTCAGCCTCTGTCAGCCTCTTAATAATCCTCCTCTCCTCTTTTCTCCCTCTCTCCTCTTCACACGTAATGTTGAAAGTGTCTAGACAGTTCAATCGCCGACTTTCAAGATAAACAAGGCTCACCTGGCTTGAAATCGGAGAAACACACATTTATATTAGGCTGCACCCAATAACAATGACTCAGCGAGTGACTTTGTGTCTTCCAAGTTTTTTGCTTCAGCGGCTGAGGCCGACAGGATGGTCTGCGTCTCTGTCCTCAACACGAGTCAGCTCCATCATTCAAATCACACACTAGATGCACAACAGTGAGCTTAGAGCAGATAGCTTTATAGAATAAAATGCAACAATTTTGGCGTCGTGTACAACCAACTGCTCCTTCAGGTCAGTAAAGATGGCTCATATTTTTTTCAGGATGACTGGGAAGGGTACATGGGATGAAATCAATGTGGATATGGAGTTACTTTAGGCTGTAACAGTATGAATCCATCGCGGTCACAACACTGCAGTTCTCCCAAAGGGCCAGAGAGAGGTGCTATACTAAACAGTAGGGTGACACGCACGCACAAGCGTACACGCACGCACACACACACACACACACACACACACACACACGCACACACACACGCACACACACACGTACGTACGTGCGCGTGCGTAGCGGCAGCTGAGAATTTCAATGCAGCCATAACATGGTCTGTCCAAAACACTAGCAACTGCTACTAATAGCGAGCTAATGAAACACACAGGTTTCTCCTAACTTTCTCTCTCTCTCTCTCTCTCTTTCTCTGTCACTTATTTCCTTCTCTTCCTGCCTATTCCCCCTGACCCCAGGAGTAATAATAGCGGTAGCGTTCCTTCCAGAATCCGCCCACCCCTAAAATAACTACATGGTCACTTTATAGTCATTCAGTTAAATAGCTCTCCAAGTGAAATCATTTAAGCTTCCCTGAAATTCCTCCATCTCACAACAGCACGAGTCTCCGGATAAGGTTGTGTCCAAGTCCATCTACAGTAGATAAAAAAATACAGTTGTGCCCAGTTGGTGGGAATACTTTGAAATCAATGTATTTCTGCTGTCTGTTATTTACAATCGTTTGGACTTTCAAATTCACTGAGGTCTCATTCCATGCACTGTTGTGGGTTGGGAAATACATGCCTTCTGGAAATGAGGCTGGAATAACCATTGTGACCAGCCTACAGTAGTTAGGTTGTACAGGTAGGACAGGGGCTTTACGTACACTTACACATACACAATTTGTATGGTGTTTTTGGTAGCTACTGGGCTACAGTAGCTACCATACATGGTGAAAGGATTTGCTATTTTAAGTTGAAACATGAAGTTAGCTATTAGCATGCTTGTGTTATTTGGTCAGTTCTTTCAGTCAATTTGTGTTAGGAACCTGAGCCAGCAGACCTATCTTTAGTTTTGAGAGGGTGTGTTGGTCTCTCTCTCTCTCTCTCTCTCTCTCTCTCTCTCTCTCTCTCTCTCTCTCTCCCCTTTTTTAGCTCATTCAGAGCAGAGTTAGAGGTGGAAGACAAAGTGGTCATATTTAACAGTGTGTCTGGAGGGACAGATATGTGTGTGTGTTGAACGTGTTTGTGTGTGTGTGTATCTCTTAGATACTCGGATTGTATATTTTGCTGACCGTTTTGGAAAGACGATTGTGTACAGGGCCAGGTCGCGCGTGTGTGTGTGTGTGTGTGTGTGTGTGCGTGCGTGTGTGTGTGTGTGTGTGTGTGTGCGTGTGTGTGTGTGTGTGTGAGGCTAGCGATGGCCCTAACTCGTCTTATCCTCTTCTTCCTCATCATCTTTCTGCTTTCTGTCGTGACACCGGGGCAATTCTATGGCAACCATCACCGACGACAACCACCACCACAACAAATTTGGCGCCATGGGAACCACGATAGCTTCAGCCCTACCTGTCACCTCAGTGAGGAAGGAGAGTTGCTATGCGATGGTTGTCAGACAGGATACACGGGGCCTCGATGCGACAGGTAACACACACACACGCACACACGCACGCACGCACACACACACACACACAGTGTCTGTGTGTGCACGTACCCTAAAACCTAACTTCTTGCGTGATTTCTTAACTGTTTTGACTAACCTCATTAATCATAATTTTCATTTAAAAAAATATAATTTTTAATGAATTTTGTGGCCACAGCTCACATTCAAAACATTTCACATTTCACACACATTCAAGAAATGCTAACGAGGAAAGTTAGCTATTTGGAAATGCATTTGGGCTGGCATATTTCAACACTTAACGACTATAACATTTTTTAAGTATTAACATTTAGAATAAATGACAGTCCAGCAACTTGATGACAACCCAGCATATTTAACATGTCTGGATTGTTTAACTGCAGATTATGTATATTATGTCCTCCTGCAAATGCTCTTATTTACTGTAATTGGAATCATGTTTTTTACATTCTGTTCTTAAAATACAATTTCAATAAGAAAAATATACATCTTAAACACTGGGGGAAAAATGCACTGACAGCAAGGAAAATAACCCAGACATTTTTTTAATAATCCGTCAACCCGAAACTATGAGCCTATGAGAGACAAAAGGGGATAGAGGCAATATTATCAGGCGTATTACGATGAAAACTACTGAAGGGGAACTCCATCAGCGAGTTATGTTTCGCTCTTTTCGGTTACGATAGCCTTGCAAGATCAGCTTCTGTTTCGCTGTTAGAATCAGTCTAGACCTTCAAATCTTTGTGCTTCTGTCTGGACAACCATGGTGTTGACCAATCACCATCATTCTATTAGCTACTCTTAGTCTTAAGACAATGAAAGAGACTCTGAAACAAAACAATGATGGTTCCTAAACGTAGATGTTGCAATAGCATCAGTTTTATTAGAATTTAATAGAACGCCTTGGAAAAAAACTGTATGTTTTCATTATTCTCCCGACTGGCTTTGGCAAGAGTTGATTTAACAAATCAAGCCGATAGTTCAGGCAGGCCACAAAGTCACGCCCAGCCATGCATAATCTCAGTCATCAACTGGTCGCAATGATTTTATTGCCATCTTAGTGACCTGCCTGCTCAGCTGATCATGGCAAAGCTTACTATTGGCCAAACTCGTTCAGGGCACTTATTTTAACGGCCTTAGCCTACGCCCATTCTTGGCGGTTCCTCTGCCAGCATTTTTACCATCCACCACCACCCCACCTCCTCCATTTGCTGAGTCTGACTTAACCAATGTCACGGTGTTGTAATTTATGTTTGCTCTGTTCTGTACCCTGTGGGGGGTCTTTTAGCTGCTCTTCCTGCCTTGGGCTTTCCATGTACGCGCATGGAAAAGGCTTTTCATGTATGCGCATGGAAGGGCAGGGAGCTCTGCTAAATAACCTGCAAATAACATACTTATTGGCTATAGCGGTTCTGATGAACTGGCTGTGCTTATTCAAAGGTTTGTCCAATCATCTCCTTTTTCAAAGTGCCTGCCCTTTTCAAACTGTTTCAATGGACTGCTCCCCAGATCTGGGGTGTCTTTGTTTTTGGTTCCTTGGTACAGTGCCCTGTTGGTATTGTGTCCCGGCACACAGCAAAATTTAGGAATGTTTTCATTTTTTGTTATCAGATGAAAGTGATGAGGAGGCATCTTCACGTAATGGTCAAAGTCAAAAGACTGCACCGTCGTTATGAGAACCATGAAAACAGTGACATAGACTGTAATCCTCAATAGCTAACCCCAGAGCTATCTATTAGGCACAACTGGTCTACATAGTCAACATGCCTCACCAATCTGTCCACTGCAGAGTGCTGTCTTTTTATAAACCTCAGTTGCTGCTGCAAGACTAATTGAGGGGAATGCATGTATTTCTCTTTGAACATGGATCAGAACATGCAAGACTATAGTAGTAATATATGTATATTTATGAGAGAGAGAGAGAGAGAGAGAGAGAGAGAGAGAGAGAGAGAGAGAGAGAGAGAGATATCATAAAAAATGAAAGAATTCAAAAATGTTCCTCTTAAAGTGTTAAGAATCTAATTCAATCTTATCTGATTAGCCTTCTGTTATTTTAGTGTAAGTGTTACCTGTTACATGCTACCTGCCATTTCACATCATTATCAAAGCTATGCTTGTTGTCGTTAGTCACAATTATTCTTAATGTGTTCATTTGTCTGTCCTGCAACACAAATAGCCCTGCTTAGACTATTCTGCAAGGATGTTTGGGGCTCAGCTAAAAGAAGCCTTTTAAAGCATAAGATGCTGTTTAAAAAAGGTACATTTATTTGATGTTATTTAGGTACAGTAGCTACAGTAAGGTAATGACAGGCCATGTTAACGTGAATTAGATCAGAACATTGTACTAATGGGACTTTGTGAAAAGGTCAAGTAATAGAAATGTTATAATAGTTTGACACTTGGAATATCTGACGGTGTAAACAACACACAGACACTCGTATGACAACGTAGTCCACTCCTGACTGTACCAGTACAATACAGTATATGTGCATGTGGATGTGTATGTGGGGATTGGAAAATAGATATTATGTTTTTAGCCAAGAACACAACATGCTGAAACTCCGAATACAGTATTATATGAGCTTTCGGTAAGAGAGACAAAACGCAACTTTAAAAAAAAGTATTTTGATTGGCAGCTGCCTGGAAACAATAAATGCCAGCACCTGTTATCGCCCACGAGAACACATGGTTGCTGTGAACTGTCACAGCACTCCACCATTTTTATTTGGGATTGGCTGGCTCCTTCATCTGATTAATGATAAGAGGATCCCAAGGAAGGCAAATATATTAACCCCAGAGCGCTGACGAGAGCACAGCCAATACAACCCTATGAAAGCATTCTAAATTGAAATAAAGCTCTTCAGGCCGAGAGGAGGATTGAGTTGAAAGAGGAGAGGCAGAGTGTGATGGGGTGGGTGTGGGGGGAGTGGTGGGGGTCCTCATATTGTTAGGAGAACCTGCGTTTCTTGAGGAGGACCACAAGGTGACCGGGAGAGCGAGGTATTGGAGAGAGCAGAGAGGCAGGAGAGGTGGAGAGAGGAGGCAAGAGCGTTATTACCTGTGACCTGCATCGCTACTCAGGACGTGTGTGTGTGTGATTCTTTATATAGGTAGATAAGTGTGTGGCTGCAAACGTATGTTTGTGTGTGTGTGTGTATGTGTGTGTTGTGTGTTGTGTGTGTGTGAACGCATGTGTACAGGTCTACTGTACTGTATGCTAACATGCGTACCATGTGTGTGTGTGCGTGTAAATGCCTTGCCCCGGTCAAGTGGAGATTATATTGGCAGTGACCTGGACGTATAGATATGTCTGCATACTGCTCTAATAAGAGTGTGTGCACGTGGACTATTAAAAACGGTTCCTTTGGTTCTATTTAAATGAGTGAAGTTAAGAGAGGAGAGGTGGACACCTGGCTGTTAAGTGTCTGTGTTTAACAGAGGTCTGAGACAGACAGACAGACAGACAGACAGACAGACCTTAAAACAAGCCTTTATTGCTACACTTCTCACCTTACAACAAAAAAACTTTAAACCATCTTAATTTTACAATTATTAAAAACATCTTTAAAATGTTTTCACTTAGAGATGTTACTAGATCTTCTTTTATGGTGCAGAGGGCATCTCTCATACACCAAATGCTTTTTAAAAACTCAAATTGTGCTACCATTTAATAGTATGAAAACTCAACCCTGAGGCGTGCCTTGACCAGGTCCTGAGAGAGAGAGAGAGAGAGAGAGAGAGAGAGAGAGAGAGAGAGAGAGAGAGAGAATAGGGGCAGCCAGGGAGGGGGTTGTGTTCATGTATTTTTAGTTGTCTACATGGGGAGCTGGCGCCAGACAGAGCCTTTAAATAAAATACCGCCTGGTTCTGTTCACCTGCTAACCTCACATATGTGTGTCTGGAATTCACATTGGTGGGTGAAACCAACTTTTTAAATGTTCTTATTTAAAATATACTGTATACAGAATATATACAGTTTGCCCCTCCTATACAGACACATTCACATTTACATAATGTTGGGTTTTAAAATAGCCATAGACGTGTTGCGGTTATGGTTGTATAACTGAGGAGTGTATCTTTTAAAGGACACTAACATATTAAAATATATACTTGGTCCTTGTTTGTCATTGTGCAGGTATAGAGGTGTACATCACATCACACTATAGGGGTGTGTTTTGTAAATGGACCCATATGGTCAATATACCATCACCACAGGTGAAAAGCAGGTCCTAGTCAAATGTATATATTATACTACCACAAATCATATGAAAGGGTAACAAAATCCAAGTTAAATTTTATTTCATGTTAACATAATTATTTGTATGTTTGGATAATTAATAAGTAGCCCAAATTATTATACTTAATGTACTGCTTGTTAAAAGTATTATTAAGTTTCTCCTCACCAAACGCTCAGAAGGATGTCTACAGATTTGATTGGTCCATTCCAGCTTTCCTCTTATGCCTGTCACACAAACACAGTTTACATCCAGTCTGCATACTGCAGGGAGGAGAGATGGGAATACAGCCGGGAATGCAGACCGATAGAGAAGCAGAGACACAGAGAGATTAGAGGCAGATACCACTTAACACAGATAACATGTCTGACTAGATAAGGAAATCCTCAAACACTGGAAGGCCTGTGTTTCTGATTCACACTCAAATCACATGTGAGATTGTGTGTGCGTGTGTGTTTGAGAGAGAGAGAGAGAGAGAGAGAGAGAGAGAGAGAGAGAGAGAGAGAGAGAGAGAGATTGTTGAGTGTGATTCAGAGTGAATGGGGTAAATCGCAGATTAGAGAACGGGTGATATCAGTCTTCCCTGAATGTGTGCTTTTGATCTTTGAGTGAATTTATTAAGCCCTGTGGAAGTGTCTTCCATAGTTTGACTTATCTTTCCATCAGATAGTGTGTGTACAGTAGTGGTGTGATGTGTGAACATAACCTATCAATCTCACATCGACAGACAGATAACTAATATGACGAACATGCAGTTGCATTCCTCTGCCATTGGTATTTTGGCAACTCACTGTCTCATCTCAATCTAAGGACGTTAATTATTTTAAAGAAGTATGTGTGCTATAATGTGCTATTTCAGTTCTGCAGCCATCTCGATCTGATGTTAGAAATACTATAAAGCAATACATTATCGCTTTATGTTTTTCTGTATACTGTAGTATGAGTCAAAATATGAAATGGGATGAGATAAAACGGATAAACGTGTCTGCCATATGTGTACACATATATAGTAATACATATTGTTCAGTTTTGCATCAATTCTACCAATAAGTAATATGAATAATTGTTGTATTATTTACTAATATGTTTTAGTTGTGACAACGGCTACTATGGCCAGCCAAGTACGCCGGGAGGATCTTGCCAGCCTTGTGATTGCCATGGCAACCTGGACCTAGCGACGCCCAACAGCTGTGACCCGATCACAGGCCAATGCCTCCGCTGTCGTCATGGTTACGGAGGTCTGACTTGTGACACTTGTGCCGATGGTTATTATGGAGATGCCATCATCGCTAAAAACTGCCAGCGTAAGTACACTAATATTAACACCCAATGAGCACATGCCCTGACAACAAAATAAATATATATATTTACATTAGTCCAGCTGTTTCTCCTCGTCATCATACTGTAAGTGTCAGTAAACTAACCAGATCAGTACTTATTACAGAAGCTACAACATTTCAATTCGAGTTAGTTACCACTTGTAGGTCATATGCTGTATTTACAGACTAGTGTGATCACTGTAGAACAGATGTTTTCAGCACCCCTTGGCTGTTGGAAACACGGCACATAAACCTCACCACCTATTGCATATCAAATATTTGGTTGCCAGGTCAACAATGTGTAGGGCGGCCTATAGTGCCAGTACTTTGTAATGGTGTAGTCTACTGTAAACCAGGCTAAGCCGTTATAAGATGTATTTACCAATGCATATATGTATAGCTACTGTAGGTTGTAGTTATGTTAATTTCTGACATTTATTTGGGCTCAAATAATTTGGAAGACCTCCTGCAGTACCTCTGAGGACCACCTATGGGGTCCCGGACCCCCTGTTGAAGACCTCTGTAGAATTTACTGTATATCCCAATAGTTATCCTTTTATGCTTTATATGCTTATTAGTACTCTTGGGTCGAACTACAAAATACTTCCTTCTTTTACAAAATATATTCCCACGCTAACAAGTATTTTACAACCATAATTCATATGAAACACCGGCTACAGTAGTATTTGGATTAGCCACTGGGTAAAGGAGTTCCTAGTGCATCTGTGTCTCTGCAGTACATTGTACTTACCGTAATTACTGCTTTATTAAGATGTCATAACTTAAAGTTATGTGCTTTGCAGGTCATCCTATGGGTCTCAGTCTTTTAGCGGCACAACACTTAATAAATGTTCCATCTGGACAGAGTGAGATGGTCCTTGCATGCGTGTGTGTGAGCGTGCGTGCATGCACGTGTGTGTCAGAGCGCACGTGTGTGTGAGTGTGAGCACAGTAAGCAGATGTGCTAGTGCGTGGTTTAATGTCAAACCAACCCACCGGCTGCCAGCTGTGAGAGCGACTGTGAGTTAAAACTACACTATACCTAGAGAAAGAGAGAGAGAGAGAGAGAGAGAGAGAGAGAGATATTGCTAGGCTTAGTAATTTGTTCCACCTTTGTGTGTGTGTGTGTGTGTTTCTGTGTGAGATGGGTAGACATGCAGATGGTGCTTGTTTATGCAAATCTATATTAACACCTGCGCTGCTGACAGAAACACTGTCCAACATGGAGTGAGACAGATTGCAAGATGGACAGACAAGCAACATCGCTTTATAGTTGAAGGTTTGTCGCTAGTGGACATTGCAGGCTCTGGTTGCCTAGGTATCCCTCCCACCCGAAATGGTTCCGCCTCGCCGATCTGTCAGTCAACAATATCCTCAGCTCCCATTGGTAGTCGCCTCAATCGCGTCACCTCAAGTTGAGACTAGTTACTAGGCCCGCTTCATGCCGCAGACCATTATTTTGCCTGTCATCGTTGAATTCGCTGAATGTCATTGCATGTTCCGTGGTCTGCACATCACTGCAAGTCTCTTCCAATGTGTCTGGGGCCCTGGGCTGATGGGCAGGTAGACATGCTGAACCTCAGGTAGAATAAGCTCTGAAACACAAGCCCACAGATAGATGGACGGACAGGGGACATTGGTGAACCAGTGGCAGGCTGAAAGAGGGTATTAATGTCTGCTTGACACTTCATTGTCCCGTGGTTGTTTCCCCTCTCCACCCTGCTAAATGGATATCGATTAATCAGCCTGATCCAATGCTCCTATGGTGCCGATCGGCTGCTTGTGTCTACTGCAGGAAGAGGGTGGAGGAGGGGGGTTATCGATCCACCATCAGAATGATGAAGGACCACCAGGAATTATTAAAAGACAACAGCTCTCTCTTGTTCTCTCTATCTCTGCTCTCTGTTTTAATGAATTTTATTGAGTGAGGCCGCAGAGTTCAGGGTCGAGTCTATTAGACTGTAAATATCTTTTACCTTCTTCAGCCAGATTCACAGCTCCAATCTGCTGACATTTTGCGGTGGGCATTTTGTGCCTCGCTTGAATAACTTTTAGAATTTATACAAGAGCCTCGTTATTTAAATATATTTTTTGCCCAGTAATTTCTCTGGATGAAATTACACCTGCTTTTGTTCATGTGTGTGCCTGTGTGAAAACATGTTATGCGTCCTCCAGGCAGTTTATGCATTCACACATGTATGTCCAGCCACTGATAACATACAATACTGCATGCTCAGAGTTCACAATGTCATGAAATACCAAACCATTACGCAACAGTTCTGTTATTAACAAGCAGTGTTGGGCAAGTTACTCAGGAATTGTAATAAGTTACTAGTTAATTATTACTCCTTCAAAAAGTTATAATATTACTTTACTTATTATTGGGTATTAAAAGTAATTAGTTACGTTACTTGTTACATTACTATATTACTTTCACAATCACTACCCTGCCTCGCCCCTTCTGAAAAAGGACGTCTGTATAACCAGCTCATTTTAGAATTGAATTATCTTTATTGGAACAATAATGAACCTTAGGAGTCAACAATCAGCCAAAGTGAAAACATTGCAGCCTCTCAAACCAGATGATTGACAGGTTGGTTCAGTTAGCCTACACTAAGTTTGCTAGGACCAGAAATCTCGTTCTTGTAACACAGTAATGCAGCATTACTTGGATTAGTACTGTAATTGTAATATTATTATTGTTTTGGAAATAGTAATTAGTTACACTACTAGTTACTGAAAAAAGTAATAATATGACAGCAACTAGTTACTAGTAACTAGTACTACTACTAGTAAATAGCACCAACACTGTTAGCAAGCAACACAACATACTGTACATATAGCAGGACTGATGCTAATGCAAATAAAACGTCAACCTCCGGTGCCGTAAAATTAATCCAATGAGGAAGTTACTGTCATGGCGTTCATTGGTTAGGAAAGTGTGATGATGATGATGATGATGATGAAGTGTTTGTTTCTAAATGGTGATAGAGCTAGATGAAGCAATAACACAACTGTAGCAACACCTGTTAAAGTCTGTCAAATAGTTTAACAATTAACCTGAGGTCTACATATAGGCAAGTCTCGCCACTCGGTAGCCATCTTTGAACGCTCGTGACATTTATTTAGGGAGTACTCAATGACATGAATAGGTAGAAAGCCATAACCGCACTTTCAGTGATCATTGAACTGCACGTATTTGATCGCGAGTCAAATCTGATACAAACATCTTAAAATGTTTGGTGACTTTGCCCCAAAATAAGTCTTAAAAAGCAGTTTTTCTCCAGTTTCTAATTCCACTTCGCATGTGCAAGATTTCACGACACCAGCTTGATTAACAGCCGTTGCCGGCTAATCAACCAGCATGCTATAAAGCTTTGCTAACACAATGAATATGATTTTATAGCGTTATAAGCATACGAAACAATATTTATTTACTTGGATATATTAATTACACCAATATTATGCTTATGAAAAAGAAATCAAGATTGACAAAGTACAAAAGATCGCAATATTCGCTGTCTGTAGCCTACAGCAGGTCGTCTCAATTTAAACATCTGATCATTAAAGGGAAACTACGGTAACACCTAATCTAAATCATTCAGAAGAAAATATTATCATAAATAATATTGACAGTACATTAACAACTGCAATAACTCGTGGATATGCCACATTTGTGTGTCTTATATGGGTGTGCCAATTCATTCAGTGGGTTGTGGGCTCATTTGTCACCTTGCCGGTAAGATCGTAGTGATATAATAAAGCAGTGTTTTTACACATTTCACATGGACTCTGTTACGCTTAGCGCAGGTGAGTGTAAACCCCCAGAGGGACAGGCTTTAGACAGTAGGATGTTATGTCAATAGTTT
>JAODUK010043999.1:0-22745 GCA_027564635.1 Typhlichthys eigenmanni
GTGTTGTTTATTTTTATTTTATATATATATATATATATATATATATATATATATATATATATATATATAAATGAGAGAGATTACAGTTTATACCTATTAGTTATTTAGCTGACGTTCCCTATTACTCTAATATTAACAACTGGCAGGGACATCAAAGCTTCTATGTTTACTGTCAGGAAAGTGACTCTTGTTTACAATGTACCTCTACAATACATGTAGATAACGTGTCAATAGTAAACATATAACAGTTATTGGTGCTTTACTTAGCAACATGGAACATCACAGAATTTTCTCTTGGATTGTCACATGGGAGCCACTTCTCAATTGACAATTGGTGGAATTTTAAAGCATTAACTTACTGTATTTCCAAATGCAACAAGCTGCCACGGTGTGGCAATACTTATTTTGATATTTCATGTGTGCTTGTGAAAGAGAACAGGAAATGAACTTGCATGCCGTCAACATGTGACTATTATTGGCGCAGTAACCGGAACCATCAGACCATCGTGACTAGTTTCTCAGTTCCACTGTCATGACATGTTATGCTATATTGTGTTAGACATGCTACTAACCACATGTCAGTGTAAGTTATTGGAAGGATGCAGCTTAAACAAACAAATGAACATGCAGTTAACATGTATATGATCTTGGGAAGCATGTGTGTATTCAGTATTCCTGGCATCACTCCTGCACACACGTTTATAAATTAGTAAAATAAAAATAAAAAATATATATTAAAGTTCAAAAGAAATTATAATGCTGGCCACTCTAGAAGCAACTGCCCTCCGTGAGTGTTTGACATCTGACGTTACTTAATGTGTTTTCTTCTCCATAAAAAGCCAATTTGCTTTTGAAAAAAATGTTCACCCTGCAGGGTGAACATTTTTTTCCATGGGATTCACGGTTAAATCATTAAATGGTTCTGCTCAATGAAATATAAAAACATATTTGAAGTGTCATATATATCTCCCCAAGTTGATACATGAATCAGTTCATAAGTGTGATCTTATTTTATTGAGCTGCTTTCAGGTCAGAACCTTTATGAGGCGTTTTCATGTTGTGTACAACTGTGCTGCCTTCAGCCAATTGCTTTCTCCTCTGTAGCTAGCTGCATTACTGTTCATGATGTGAGGCATTAACATTCCATTGTGGTCTTTTGCCTTTTGGTCTGCAGGCAGTAAACCTTGGCACCCCATGTGTGCAGTGTATTTCCTGCCAGTGTTGTGTCCCTCTGTCCTTCAACTCTTATCGACAAATCCGGGTTTAAAATTGATTTCACTGGGGCCCGGGAAGAAGCAGACTTTCTCAAAAGCCCACAGGCATTTTATTAAGTAATTGGAGGCTACTGGGATCAAATTAATAACCACTAAATAGGTTTACCCATACCTATATTACATTATCTCTGAAATGTCTTTCCATGTTATAATGTTTTGCTTAAATGCATATCTCTGTCACTCTGCTGGTGTTTGTTGTATGACTATATGTTTCATTTTCATTGTATTGTTATGGTTATGGTTATTGAGCTGCCCTTTTGGTCAGTTCTTCCTTGTAAAATAGATTATATCTCAATGGGACATTTCCTGGTAAAATGAAGGGAAAATAACAAGAATGTACAGTAAAGTAAATCATTTTATGATTTTGGAGAAGCAGCATTAAAATCAGATGTTCTGATTGATGCATACTGTATAATAGCATTGATCTGCTGTCTACCTCTCTCAGCTTGCCTGTTGCTGCCATGCATCCATTTTCAATATCTTGTGCTGGAAGACAAAGGAGCCAATGACATAATTGGCATCTTGAAAATGGACTTCGGTTCCCACAAATACTAGAAATAGTTGGCTGATGTCATTGGGTAGATGGTAAATAATCTCATGAACAATAATAGCATTTGTCTTGAAAGATACCGACCCCTTTCAAACAAATATTTATAGTGTGTATATATTTATTTATACACACACGCACACACACACTCACACACATCCAACCACAAACACAAAGTATGCAGGCACATTGCTAAAACTAAGGAGGAACTAAGTGTAGAGGCACAAACACACACACACACACACACACAATACAGTCGCAGTAACCTGATCCTGAGCTGTGCCAGTAAGCGGTGTCTGACATTTCCGGATGGATTTAGTGTGTACGCGCAAGGTTCACACACCGGTACTGTGAGCACAGCGCAGATAAGGCTTGAGATAGCTGCGTACCAGGGAACAGGGAAATCTGAATCAACGTGAAATGAGGCAACTGCCCGCATGCTCTTAAAACAAGAGTCATTTGAATGTTCATTGCTTCCCTGAACATTGTAAAGCTCGCCCATCTTGTACCACATGCAGCCTAAATGGCCTGACTCAGCCACAGATGTTATGCTGAGAATATAGGACCCAGAATGCATCAGTCATCAAGAGGAAATGTTTGATCCTGTGTCTCCCCAGCTCTGTATCGGTAATTGATCCCATGTGTCTGCAGCCATATTACGAACAAAAATGTCCTCACGTGGCAAGCACAATGGATTGTCTATGGGGAGGGGAGCACTGTGATTAAACTAGTGACATAATGTCGAATTGAGCTTCTCGATGCAGGTGTGCAGCTCTCCCGGAGTTCCAGAGACTATCAGTAGACGCCTCACCTTTTAGTTAACTCATGATTTTGGCCTCTCCAATTTCATCCTTTCATCCTATCTTTCATCTATTTGCATAAGCACTCTTCCTTTGTATAAGCTTTTGATTTAAAAATAAGTCAACCCTGGTTGCTTATATGTGTATAGTAGTTTTGTTTAGCCATGCAACTTCTGTGATCAGTTGCTCAAAGTAAAATGATGATTCCAGTTCCTTTCTGCATTTAAGGATTCGGGAACACTATAGTGACCCTGATATTGAAATAAGAGGAAGCTCCTGCCTTTGGTCTGGTATGTGTGCTGCCCTTCTTACATGTCAGAGAATGTCTTATTATGTAGCCTACTATGCACCTATTAGAGAGGGGCTTTTTAAAACCTGCAGCATGAAAAACTGGTTCTCTTTCTTGTCAGCTAACAAAATAAGTTAATAATCTTAGCATGATCTTATTTTATTATATTAACAGGACAATAATATTTGTATAAATCCTGCAGTATCATGGGGGCTTGCAGCTTGCAGAATAATCACTAAAACATCCACCCAAGCTCAAAGTTTTAAGCACAACAAGCATTGTATTGGGAGCCGAAAGGATCTGGGATCCTGCAATCCCCAACATGTCTGGCATACCTTTATGCTTCTTTGAACACGACACCTAACCCCTGCCTGCTACTTTACTACTGTACGATAATTGTACTTCTTGTAATTCATTTTGAGTCAAATGTCTACTAAATTAATACATTGTAAGTGTATTGTATTGTATTGTGTTTGCTTTTTTGTTTTGTTTTTGTAATAACTATTTCAACCACAAGGGTATATGATTTACTTGCAGGCCTTCAGTAAGCATATCCTGGAATAGGGATAAGAGGGATGTGCTGACTGAGACCCCTCGCACTTATAGGCATTTCCTTTCGTCCCCTTAGCGGGCACTCCCTGCAGACAGGAAATTCTTCTGGACCTGCTCCAAACCACAGCTCCCCCCTCCCAGCTTTTCCCTGTGTTTGCTAACGCTCTTGGAAATCGAGTACAGCCTGTCCCAGCCTTCATCCTGCATGTAAACAAACACTCTGCATATTCCAGAAATCTCTAAGTATTGTCACACTGCCAGTTATGTTGTATGTAAGAGTTCTGATACAGCATGTTGCTGATGCAATGCGTTGTTATCCAATGTGTAGAGAGTCAATGGGCATATCAACAATAAGCTGTCAATAGTTAAAAAAGTTGTAAAACTGTTTTTCTTGCAATTCCCAGAACAAGCGCCACCCACTGTTGCACGAAATGTGCAAAATATCCCACAGTCACATTATCCCTTTGGGACAAACAGCTGAACTCGCTGCCCTGTTCACACATACAGTCTCCTTAGTGCCCTAAAAATAAAGAAACCCCAAAGATTTGATAGGCAGACATCTTTATTAAATTATAAATTAAATTAATCTCATTTTAATCTAATTTAATTTAGTTGCTAGAATACTACTACCTACTAGAATCAGGAAAACGTATTTAGAACCAATCAAAATAGGATGGCTACATTATTTTAGCAGTGTTTTTCTGACCAGATACAGTAAGTTGATAATTTCAGACACAACATTTATATATACATAGTTATGACATCATAAGTACAGTACTTTATAACTATGACAGAAATTTGGACACACATTGTTTAAGAGAGAGAGAGAGAGAGAGAGAGAAAGAGAGAGAGAGAGAGGGAGAGAGAGAGAGAGAGAGAGAGAGAGAGAGATAATCTATTGTTGCTGTTTCTCAACTCCTTTTCTCAGAAATCCTGCCTGAGAATGACATTATTGTGTGTCTCAGAGGAGCATAGAATAAGATCATTATAATCCTGGAACATTGATCAGAAGCACTTAAAATGATGAGTCCGTCATTAGAGTTAACTAATAAATAATCGTTTTGGTGTTTACTCATTGAAGGTTAACACAGTGCACATTATTCATTTCTTCTTTTGGTGGAGTAAATTACTCACCATTCAGGCTGCTAAACTCGGAATAATGCTTTAGTGCTTCAAAAGGCTCCAGCCTGTCTGTGTTTCATATGGTTGTGTTATCAGTGTGAGCGTCAGTGATGTTACTAGACATCTGATATGATATACATACAACGCTGTTTTGGGAATCCACCCCAACAGTCAGCCAGTAAGTAAAGCCGTCTATCTCTATATCTGCCTCTTAGCATTAGAACACTGCAGTCTATGGGGATAAATCTATACATGACTATTTCTGGTGGTCATAATCAACAGTGCAGTTTCTTTTATTTTGTATTTTTTTCTTACAGAATAATTTATTTCTGATTGAGGTAGTGAATAATAGCAACGTCCCATTCATAGAAGCATTTCTTGATCATTTTCCAATAATTGCTGTGTCATTTATGGGAACATTACAAGTGGCCTTTTCATTTCATTTCAACAGCAGTGATTGGTCCACGGGTGAGGATAGGCCGAACTGACTGGAATTTTTACAAAGTCTGTTGTTGGCCCACATTTTGTCCATAGTGCTTTAAGTGGTTTACTGCAAACCGAAAAGTTAAAATTGTCACTTTCCCACAATAATAGACCACACTGCCAAAAGAAATGCAGAAAATGCTAGTCAGCTGTGGATTGGTTTGCATCAGCGCCAATTGAATGGCTAATGTGTTTGTGGCTGCTTGTGTGAGAGCGTTTGCGTCCACAAAGCTCTCTCTCTCTCTCTGTGAATAATACGTTGTCTGTGCTTCTTACCGTGCGGGTGGGAGGGGAAACGTGCATGTGCACTGTGTATTTTCCCTCTGCAAGCGAGCTGAGGTCAAACCCAGGCACCGTCGGGTGCACCCTTGTCCCGTCGCGGTGTGACGAGAGGCAGGGGGGAGACCTCCTCCACTTCTGGGAAAGCATCCTAGGCTAATTGGAGCCTGCTTGCCTGGTCTCACATGTCTCTACTTACAGGATAGCCATACGAGAGCTGCAGCAAGCACAGGCCTCTCTTGTGCAACAGCTGGACAACAGAGAGAAGCCTTGCTTGCAATGCCAGCTATTGGTGTGGCATGGCACATTGCAGTGTGCGGTCCCACATACTGCATACAGTAATAAACCTGCTGTAATTGTATTTGATCACCAGTATAGCTCAGTTGACTGCTTGTAAACTACCTAAACTCTAAGCACTCAAACTGCTCATGCCATATTTACCTTGAGGAACTACTGTTTGAATTCAACACCATGGCATCAGCATTTATCAACTGTATATTGCATATTTTGTCATAAAAGGAAGAAGACATTATTACATGTAAGTGGGTAAAATTGAATAAAAACTGGAGAATATCAAATAATAAAAAGAAACAAAAACATATACATAAGCATAAAATACTAGAATGTATAGAATAACCTTCATCAAGGCTAATAAATAAGGTGCAAAACAAATGAAGCTGTTCCAAATGGGCAAGGCAAGAAAGGCATGGGGCAAGAAATAGTAGTAGCACCATTTTTTATCCAGGATAATGCCATCAGTGGATTGGAGGGCTCTGTTTGGGACATTCACAGGCCTACATGGGAAGAATGTCACTGTCATACCCTGGACCAAGTCCATTTAAAATGTATATAACCAATAAAATGAATTACAAAATTAACTGGCATCTAGTACAAGTAGCCCTAGCAGCATTTCTCTCTAGTATAATATGTAGTTTTCCAAAAGTATAGTGAGAGAAGTAACAGTCAAATCTGCTGGTGAAAAAAACATGAGTCAACGCGAAACAGGAATATACTTACTTGTGCAATGTTTTAAGTGGAATAGGGCATTTTGACTACATGATTTATAAGATTCCAACTTCATCTGTAAACATCTGAAAACAACCCTTGTGAACACTGTAAAAAGTACTACTATAGGGGTGGAATTACTACTACAAGAAACATTGTGGAATGTACAATGCATTCACTTCCTTGTGAGACATACCGGTATTATGTCTTGTTCTGCTATTCTCAAAACCCTCCACTAATGGCCTTTTTTACACCTGCAGTAAACCATTGCATGGCTTCAATTGTGCAAAGATGATTACGGAAAGAAGTTAAGCACTAGGCTATTCAAGTTCTTCAATCAAAACCCTTAAGAATAATAAGGATATAAGGCAATATGGAGAACGGTGGGTGAAATGAGACACTTTTTACATTTAAAAATTGTACTGCAAAATTGCAAACAGCAACAGTGTTTTTGTTTCAAATAATAGTTATGACATATACCTTAGGTTGATGTGCATCTATGGAAATTAAAACATGTTTTCTAATTATTATGATTTTAGAATAAAGACCAATCCAAAAAAGTATGCCCAATGGCACAACTTGTCCCACGATAGGGGTAAAATGACCCAAAAAAAAAGAATGTAATAGATAATCTTGAACTTTATTTATTTATGTATTTGACAAAGGCAAAAACTCATACTTAAATAAAACCATGTTTGGGTTCTGTTGTTCAACATGGTAACTTCTCAGTAGATTAAACTAATCTTTAAAGAATGTAGGCTATGTGTAAATGTGATGTTGAGTATATCATTATGTCAGCTACGACATGTTTGAGTGTGTCTTAAATTTAACATTAATCAACGATTATATATAATACATCAACACTGTTAAAATGTACAAAATAATACTTAAATACGCAGTATTCTGTAACTATGTTGCCTATTTCAACATTTGGGGTAAATTGAGCCACTGCCTCAACTTGCCCCAACATCACTTTACCCCACAGCCTCCATTTTGACAAAACTGAAACATTTCTTAGGAATACAGGATGCAATGTGTGTAACAGTATGTGCAAAAGCAGGTTGAGCAATGTAACACATTAGAAGGGTGTGCGGTTCAGTTTAAATTAAACCCTGTGACATAGAATATTGCTACAGGCAGTACTCTAATCTGACATTCTAATATACAGTCATTAACGTGTGTGTATATTCATATATATATGTACAAATACATATACATTACATGACCACACACAGACACTTACCGCACAATAAGTCATGAGGCATTCTTAACCGGTCACACACTGCCGCCTGCTGGTTGAAAATGAGAGACATGCAACAGTTTCAACCTATCACCTTAAAATACGCTATAGAAGACAGCAATCATCTGTGACATTTGTCATTTATTTCAGCTTGATTATATGGCAATGGTAGAAACCTAAAATAAAACACAATTAAACAAATAAAATAGAATGGCACTCTGCTAAAACTAATAACACTAATTAGACATTAAAAGTAAAAAATAACAAATTGAAGACAAATACCTACTATACATTAAAGTATATACAGCTTTGATAAATAAAGCAATACTGTCTAGATTGATGATTGTATTGCATTTTGTCCTGTCTATCTAGAATCAGTGTAAGGAAAGGATCACATAAAAGGTTTATCCGTATACTTAACAAGCAGGGGAGCTTTGCTAAGAGAATAGCAGGCACTGATGATAATCAATTAAGCACAACTGAGACGGCACCTGAATTACCTGTGGGACAATTGTACGCAAGTTCACATACAATTCTACAAATGAAATCAATGACATTCAGAGCAACAAAACAAGGTCCCTCTTGTAAATATTTCCTGACAGTGAGAACCATTGTATTTTTTCCACTACTTTCCTCCTGATCCAGTAACAATAGAGGAACTACACAATGTGGCTGATTATCTTACAGCAATTGTGTAATGCGTTAAATATCAAGAGAATCACTGGAAATGATGTGTAACCAATGCGCACATATATTACTACTTTGTACAATGTACTTTAGTACACGGGCTTCCGCTTGGAAATTCAATGTCACAAAATAGGTACATCCACGGAGGTATAAGTACTAAAGTAGTTAAAGAGGTCAAACACAGCTTGACTGATAAAGTATATTTGTCAATAACTTGCTAACCAGCAGCATGTCCATTGTCCGAGTGCCAGGCATATAAGGTGTAGCGATAATGTAACACAATGTTACACATTGTATAATAATTAAATTAAATATTTTATGTGATAATGTGTGTGTGTGTGTGTTTTTTTTAAATGTGTAAGCATGTGTGTTCTAGTGTATGGAAGTTATTCTTCAAGGGAGATTTTTGACGAGTCAACAGACCGACAGATAACTGGTTACTAGCTGGTTAATAGACATGTAAGACCATGAATAGTAGGGATGGCACAATCCGTTTTTTTCAGTCCCGATAGATAGATACCGGAACTTTGGGTGTCGGCCGATACAGAGTACCGATCCGATTCCAGTGTTAAATTAAGTTTTAAGTTAAGTTGCAAAGTAAATGACAGCCAATCTCTATGCTAGGACTTGGATGCATTTTAGAAACTTGCTGCTGATAGTGTGGTCAAGGTAAATTTAGACATGGCTGATGCTTGACAGTAGACCTACACGTGTAAATTAATTTTATTGGATCAGCCCCATGGAATTCAATCAAATCAAATTAACATAAAGAGTCATCTCCAGTAACGCATCCTCGTGAAATGAAGAGAGTTATATCCAACAGTGAACCCTCGTCCAAACAACCACTGTTTCCACAGTGTGTTAAAACTGCAGACAATCATTTACAATTTTAGTTGGTTCCAGCTGGTATATCTCGATCATTATCCTGGTCTTCCCCGGCACAGAACATTCCAGAACATTCTATCAATCTCCTGAGTGGCATCTTATTTGTTTCGACCGAGACATTTCATTTTCTATAAAAACAGTTAGCAATGTTTTTAAAAAAGCAAATGAAAACAGAAAGTACTCAATAGTCCAGTAAAAGCTCTATTGACAAATCTTAACACACACAAGAAAAGGTCCTCACGTTTCCTTTCCTAAAGCTAGTAATGTTTTGGTTACGGTGCCACACTCTGTCAGACCTGCTGAGTATAAACAATGTGTACGCATGGTGCTATGGTGGTGTGTAAGAGACGAAGGGATTTTGGCTTGGTATGAAGGAAACAGTCTTTTGGAATGGGAGAAGATTTCACAGGGGCAACAACAACTGAGATCCCATATTTGCCATTATATTGTCGATAATGTACACACAAAGCCAAGAGAGTGAGGGAGCATTCAGACAAGATGCAGGGCTGGCCCTGGCCCCCTGCTCTATCCGAAAACCCCAGCATGCTTCCTGGTTTTGTTGCCCGGTCAGTTCCACAACAAGCGCCTTGTGTACACCAGGGAAGATGCCCCTAAGGAGGTCTAAGGCAGACCCTGCTCCCTGCTCCGGCAAAACAAGGTTCCCCCGTCTCTCAGTCTGTGAAGTGCATCGTGGGAAGGGCTGAGCCAGGCTAATGCCTCTTCATGGATGACACCTTCTTCTTTCGGGCAGCCAGCATATCGTAGAAGGGATCCCTGCTGATTGCAGCTCTGTAACAGCAAATACACATGCCGGCCTTTAGTGTGTTCCTACAGTTTTAAACAGGTTTTTTAGCATTCTCTCATCAAGCACCGGAACAGTGTGTGAATAACATGCCAGGTATGGCCAGAGACTCAGATATAGAACTATGCAAAAATGCTTTTTAATGACTTGTATAATTCTTTATTTGTTGATTTTGTGACTCAATTCTTTTTTTTTTTGTCTTTTATAATACTTATATTGTTTCTTGAATGACCGGACATTTCATTTGAATTGTTTTATTGTATAATTCGGTTTAATTGTATAAATCTTATATGCTTTGTTGTTTAATATGTATTATCTGGTGTGTCGAGACCTAAATAAATAAACTGGCTTGCTATTGTTACTATTAAAATGGTCCATCAACCTCCTTAGGCTAACACACAGCTAATTCACTGGCTGCATGGCATCCCCCTCCCCCCAAAGGTCCCATCACAAAACAGACTATTACAGTGCATTACATTATATGAGACCCGGGGAAAAAGAACAGTTACTTTATGCTGTTCATCCACTCATCCTTCTCCTCTGTGGTGGGCGCAGATATACGGTAGAAGGTGTGGTTGCCCTCGACAACGCGTCCGTCCGCCTCTGTCTTGCATGCCTTGATGACCTGGTCCTTGCTTTCGGAGATGAAGAGCTCAAAGCAGTTCTGTCAGGAGAAGAGAGACAGTGAGGGCCCGCTATGACAACGGCTGAGAGGCAGTAGCCTACCTGAGCACTTTAAGCTACAGTGAAAATTAGGTGATGAGTCAATGTAATTGGTACTGGGTAGCAGAGATTGAACGACAGACAGAACATATACAGTATGAAAGGCTTAACAAGCGCAATGCAAATCAGAGAAACATGCTCAGATCAATGTCACTCCTAAGATATGTCTCCTCCGGCTATAGAGGAGATGTGTGGTCAACGGCTATGTTTACATGCACACTCATATTTCTTAGAATAATCTTGTTGGATGTCGATGTTGAAGACTACGACAGTCTTCCAAAGTGTACACGCTATAGTACCACGGTACGATTTCTGCAGATGGAAGATGGATCATATAAGATGCTTCTCCACAATATTGGGTGATGCTTTGTTATACCACTGTATTCCCCTACCACAAGCCTCCTTCTTGCGATTGGCTTTTCATGGGCTGTTAACAACTGCTGACCCATTGAGAAGCTCGCACCACAGGTCATGGGAACACCAGGTGCTGTACGATACAACACGACTACCCTGCACTGCCCTGGAGCAGCACATCTCCACCCGAACGTACAATGGTTCCGAATCAGGCTTGAATGTTGCACAGTCTATTGTGAGCATGTAACATGGTCCCTGACTGAGCCAATAGGGAGCGCTGTTCTTACCGGCTTCTTATCTTCCACCTCCCTGATGCTCAGATTCTCCAATGGTATGATTCCCCTGGGCTCCTTGTCCTACACAAACAATGTATAGAAATATAATGGAACATAACGTAGAGCTACACTGAAAAGTGTACATGTTCCTAATGTGTGTGTATGTATGTGTATATATATATATATATATATATATATATATATATATATATATAAATAATGAAACTGAGGAGTCGGGTCGTTGTTTGAAACTAACACTGACTCGGGATGTGACAGTACTTACTGTAGTATACTCAAAGTAGTAGAGACAGTTGTCTGTGAGAATGAACCATCTCCTCTTCCAGGTTTTAACACGTCCCCCTGTGGTACAAAGGAGCAATGTCAGGAGGGTTCTACGAACAGCGAGTAATAGACAGAGCATTGCAGAAAGAGAGAGGGAGAGAACGAGAGATAAGGCATATGAGTGTTGGACAGCGGACAGAGCAGCAGACAGGCAGACAGATGTACGGACAGACATATGACGGCTCCAGACGTCTCCCCTTTCCCGGCAATGTCGGCACTGTAAATCATTCCGGCATCGCAACATGCGTTCACCTTTACCATCACCACAACTGCAAACAACTGAGGGTTAAAGTTCTTCATGCCTTGCTGTGTTAAGGAATCAGCTCATTGTATGTAGCTCATGAGGATACATATAAAGATAAATAATGCTGCTAAACCTCTACAATCTAACCTTCCAAAAAAATAAGCTTGTAATAATACGCCTACAAATGTTGAGCTTATAAATAAAGGATAGCGCTTCATGTTCATTCTAAAATACCTCAGTGACTGAAGGCTATCTTCCAAGTTTTCCTTTGTTGCTGACTCAGGGAATCTACAGCCTCTTTCAGGGTATTGCAGTGCTGCCAAATCAATAGCCAGCTATGTGTGTCACACTCAATGAGCTTAATGAACTGCCATCCAAATGAAGAGCAGGCAGACATTTATTGGAGCGGCTAACGGTGAGGTTCTACATCTTGGCTGTAGCTCAGAAAGTTAGGCCTGCACAGTTATGATGTCCTTTGATGTCTGTGGATAGACTCTGTGCCCATTTCATGCCCGGTTATGCCCTGTGGTTAAGTCAGAGCTTTGACATGCCACTCCCCTTTGTCACCCTGACTTCCTGTGAGGGGAAATCTAATCACATGCCCACAAACAAAGGTACAAAATGAAGCCTTGTGCCCTGAGCTATTTTGAACTTCTATGGCCATCTCAGACCGGAATTTCCTGTTCTTGCTTTCTTGGTAAACTTTAAGAGCTTAGAGTCAACACTTCTGAGCAGCGTTACATTTTTTCCCATTCATAGCAATACCGCATAGCAACAGGTCTGCTTTGAAAACACAGGGCGTGAAGCCTAATCTGAGCGGTTAACATGACCTGAAAAGGTATGTGTTCAATATGTGCATGAACCTAGCTAAAATGAGCCCCAAAGCTACCGCATCCCTGCTAAAAACTCCAGCATAAACCAGCATGAATTCCATGCTGGTCCAGGCTGGTTCATACTGGTCGGTGCTGGTGTAGTGCTGGTCCAGGCTGGTTCATACTGGTTAGTGCTGGGGTAGTGCATGTATAGCTGGTTTATCAGCACACCAGCAACCAGCATGGGATGCCGGGGTACCAGCAAACCAGCATTCCATGCTGGTTCCAGCATGCAAAACATACCTTATGCTGGTGACCAGCAATGCTGGATTTTTTAGCAGGGATGTAACTTTTATACACCACAAAAGCCAACTCCTGAGACTTGTTTAATAAGAAAGGATAGAAACAGCACACTTCATATCATCATATAGCAACACTGGCGCTGTATATGATAGCCCATCATATCGCAGGGGTCATGATAGGTCAAACGGTAGGGTCGAAGGTTCAGTCAGCATGCTACCATACACACGTCATCATCTGAACATTTGATTCAAGGAGAGAACAGCGCCCCCTAGTGCTTGTGCATGATTCTACAGCATATCGGAGAACAAGAGCAGACAAAACACGCAGGACATAATGGCGCTATCACACAGCCGACAGAGAGTGTTGACTGGGTTGGAGGGCGTGATTGGGTGATGATTATGGCACCTGCCCTCCATTACATTCCCATTCGGAGGATACTAGGCTGGAGTGGAGTTGGAAGGTAGCAAGGTTGTGCTGGCATGGGTCAGAGAGAAACATGTTAGCTTCTACATTGTTCCTGTTGAGCTCTTTCTGTTTGTGTCGATTATCTTATTGTCATATTTTGCAAGGTCATTTTAGCGTTACCGTGGCTATCGTTTCAAAACATGACTGCTCCCAGCACTTCCCAGCAGATCCTCACAATTCCTCCACTGTGACTATGCTATTGACATGTCACAGTTCACTCCAGTCTAGCATCGCACCAGAGAGCAGCCATTACTGCTCATAACATTTACAGCGTAATATAGACAGCAGCGCCATTTTGGGGTTGAAAAGGCTGCAGTATTCCCTTTCCACAAAACCAGAGAGCCAACAGTATAACTGCAAATTTTCCAGGGTCAATTCTAAACATGTAGACAAGGAGGGGTTGACGAAAGAGGTTTGTTGTTCTCCTGGTGTGAATAAAGGTATACTACAGCTCCTCCCCTCCCAAAAAAAAACAAAGACTGACCACCGCTGTGTACAGAGAAAGCGTCAAACTGTTCACCAGGGTGGTCACAAAGCGCTACACTGTTAGCAGCGCCCGTAGGTTGAGCCCCCCGGGGTGACAGACAAAACAAACCCGGGCGACCGTCGCAACCAGCAAGCCGCTCGCACAGATAAAACAGCAGCGCGTGGACAAACCGCTAGCTCGATGGGAGACAAACATTCAAATCAACATGGCTGACAAATCCAAACTATAATTGAAACCCAGTGCAACGTAAAATACATTGAGAAAGAGAACGGGAGAATGGCGGACCACCGAAAGCACCTGAGAGCTGAGAGATGGGCTAGTGTCGGGGAGAACAGGTGTACATACCTCCTGGAAAGACAACAGCCAAAATCATGGGAACAAACAAACAAACAAACGAGGAGGAAAAACAACATCATTTTAAAAATTAAATAATAAGAAATCATAGCACCACAATCTTTATAATATGGGTCCAAGAGACTTAAGCTGCAGTGCTTGACGAGTAACATATGCAATTTACCAGAATCTACTGAATGCAATTTTACACACATAAAAATAAAATATTTCAATTTTACTCCACCAGGGGGAGCTGCCCAATCAAGATACCATAGGTCTCCATGTTGTCATGAAGCACTGCATTAAATATCTCATCTGTTTCCCTTTCATTATGAAACTTTCACCCAGATTATTGAACTCAGAAATGCAAGTATGGCTTATTACATGTGTCTTGTTTGTTACAGTAAAGATTCACAGTGAATTGAGGATTCCCTCAATAGCCATTGTGCTTTTACATCAAAGTCACTGTGGATCTGTACATAAAAAGAAAAGTATTAGAAGGAAACAAAGGGATTGTAGAGAAGTCCAGGGTTATACTGTTTTTGCAAGAAAACCAGTTTGCAAAGTGTCCAACTGACAAAACGTCTAAAACGTGGTCTGTGAAACAGTGCAGCAATGCACGGCAATCATTTGTGAGTGCCAATGCATCAGGATGTATGAATATGCCTCGTCTTGAATTATTAAAACGACTCCATATTTGGTGGTCTAATCTCACATTAATAATATATTATGGTGAGCAGAGGCTCTTCATACAAACACACACACACACACACTCTAATGCACAGATACAGATTAACTCAATGACGATTCATGTGAGAAGCTGTTTTTTTTAACCTTTATTTATTCCTATTAGCTGTAGGTAGGGCTGTGTTTTGGCAAAAATCTGCAATCACAATACCATGATTCGATCTTGTGATATATTGCAATACTGTAAGCAAGACGATATATTGCGATTTATATTTGTGGAAAACTGTCATAGCAATGCTAATGTGTGGCACCTCTCTTTTGCGGTTAATGTATTTTGTACATGATCCTTAATACAAATAAATTTAGTAAAAAAAGTTTTATTAATCGATACCGTGATTTTGAGAATCGATACAGTAACGCGTACTGTAATATTGCGATACTCAGGTGTATTGATATTTTCTTACACCGCTAATTAGCTGCTATGACAATTTATAAAAGGTTGCAAAAGTGATTAAAGTCTGTAGCCACATCTGGTCATGTCTACTGTTTAAAACACCATATTTTTCTTAAATCCACATGCAGTACAAAGAAAAAAAAACTAGAGATGCACTGATTTATCGGCTGGTGACCGGAATAAGACGATCTTCACCAATGACCAGCACTCGGCCGGTCTATGTATATATAGTCAGTTATGTTACTGATCGCGTAGGCCGTTGTTTACAGTTGTGGCGCCGCATGCATGCGCTGCATAGACGTCCACATTCACTCACCCTTCTTTTAAGTTAGAGACTGTAGCTCAAAGGATCTACACATGTATGTGTGGTTTGGAAAATAATAGTAGTATCCAAGGAAGATGTCAAGATGTAAGTAAGCTACTTCGTAAATGTGTTTTTATATTACACAGACACTCACATGTGGCTCGAAGATTAAAAGGTTCCCGTGTTCGGGCAGATAAACCTTTCTTTGTGTCTCTCTGCTTCCCTTGTCGACTCCTTTACACAGTCCTGTTAAATGTACGCTGCCTTGTATAAAGTGACAATATAACAAATTTGAGCATTGACGGTTAAGGGACCGTCAACAATTTACTATGATGAGCAGCGAGCGCTTGTGTCTAAGAGTTCATAAAACGTGTGTAAAATTTGGAGTAAAATTTTAACTAAATATATCTGCGTCTAAATTACAGTTGTAAAATAAAATGTTAAACACTATGAAAATCGGAATGGGCTAAAGTCGGAGCCGGCCGGTCATTGGAATCGGCCAGGGAAAATGCATTTGGTGCATCCCTAAAATAAAAACTACTAGGCCATCTCTCAGGCATTACTCACCGAGTTTAAGCAACCATCCCTCTCTGTCTGGGTTGAAGAAGGTGTGTGTGAGGTCATTGCCGTCATCCTCCGGGATTTTGAAGGGTTCGTTTTTGATGCTGTCATAAAGGTTCTGTGGGCAGCAGATGAGAGTTAGCCGTGCATATAGACCGAGATGGGGGCAGGGGAGTGATGCAAGGTAGTAGAGCATATAAAAAACTTAGGAGTGTTCTAGGAGGGGACAGGAAGTCACTGAAGGTAAATAGAGAGGAGGGGTGGTGCTGGTGAGTTATATAGATAATGATACTTTATAATGGTGTAAATTAATGATTTACCACAGTAAGCTACAATATTTAAATGAATATAGTTTGTTTATACTGTATATTAGTATTTACATATGCTATAATATAAACAAAATTAATAGAAATGATGATTAACTAATGACATACTGTATGTCCAGTTGGCTGATTAAGTGACGTTATTATAAAGCATGGGATGGGGAATACCCCCACAGAAGAGGACCACCCACCCTGAGCAGATCTTCAGGCAGGTCACCACCGTCATTAATGCCCCTGTTCATGGAGATGAAGCGCTCCACCGTCGGCTTGTCCTTCACATTGGGGTTGTGGAGGCTGGTGTTCAGCATGATGATGGCAAACGACAGGATGTAGCAGGTGTCTGGAACACACACACGCACGCACGCCATGCGCGCACACACACACACACACACACACACATGCACGCACACGCCCACACGCACACATTGGTCACACTTCCGCCCACCTAAAACACGAGTCAAGCTGAACAAATGTAGAAAAACCACCAGTATTACAGTGGAACGGTGAAAGACTGCTTTCGCACTCAACTGCCATGAGTGGGAGAAGGGTGAGCTTTGGTTTTCGCTACGCAAGCAATGACGGCCTATTGAACGCAGTGTTTTTACACCATGCAAATGGAGGCGAGCTGGAAAGAAAAGGAAGGGCGCAGGAGAGAAAGGCAGGGCTTTGTCAGCCAATGATGTGTGTGTGTGGGGGGGTGGGTGTGTGTGTGTGTGTGTGTGTGCGTGTACAGAGCATGTTAAAAGACAAAGAGGTCAGTGCACGCCTGACACAGCCGAGCCTCTTCTGTCCTGCTAGGCTAGTGAGAATGCTAATGCATTATTCACTTCCATCTGAACACATATCGCAGGCCGCCGTGGGCCAGACATTACGTCCTATTACAGCCAGACGTGCCTCTAGAAAGCACCCCAGCAGGCAATGTCTGGTACAGAAAAGCAATATCAATAAAATCCCATAATAACTGAACATATCAAATATTGCATTAGTTAAATAGATAGGGGAAAATCTAATCAAATCAACACCAAAGGTTCCACAGTAAGGTATAGTCTGTTTATGCAGTATGTCTATTTATGCTGCTTGAAAGGTCAGTGGTTACAAATTAAGATGACATTTAAATGAACCCAAAGTAAGTCAACACAGGCTCAATCTTATACATATGAGCACAGACATTGTACGGACGCATGTGCCTTGCTAGCCTGATGTGGGCTACCTGTGGACTGGAAAACACCGGGGTTGCATTGGCAGTAGCGCTGAGCGAAGGCTTCCATCATGCGGTCGATTTTCTGGGCTTCTCCTGGAAGCCGGAAACTCCACAGGAACTGTCTAGGGTGTACAATGCATCACAGTCATTCATAGAAACAATCACACTATCGAGTTGAGAATGTATTCTTGCTTTTAATCCTCATTTTCCAACATTACTATTACTTTATACTACATTTTTTTGTTGTGTCCCATTCCCACTGGTTGGCTTAACATAGTTTTGTGTACTTATCTTCAAATGAGTAACTAACCGTATATCTAACGTTCAGTTTATTACCGGTGATCTGTGCCTTATTTGTGTGTTCTCCTCTATGTATGTAGGCTACAAATGCAAATGCTAGGCGAACATATTGTGAAAGGACTGTGTGAATGTTGCAAGTATTGCATGGTGCTATACACATTCTGACATGGCAGCAGCAATCTTATTTCTTTTTTCCTTTTTGTCCTTTCACAATTTCTTTTAACCATTTTATATTCTTTATGTTGTTTTTCTGTATTTCTGTGTTTTCTTCTGGGAAGCACCATTGTGCATACTTGTATTCCCTCTCTGTAAAGCACTTTGAGCTCCAGTTCTTGCATGAAAAGTGTTATACAACTACTGTTTATAATAATAATAATAATAATAATAATAATAATAATAATAATTATTATTATTATTATTATTATTATCTGTAAGACAGTATTTTGTTTTAAAATACATTGCTTTGCTTTGTTTTACCATAGGCAAATGCATGACACATCTGAAGCTGTATATTAGACGATTGTTTTACCTTAAGGCCTGGACCAGGTTGAGATCTGTGAATTCATGGAGCTCCACAAAGGCATGGAGGACCTGGATATTGAAATCATCCCTATAGGAGACAAAACCAACCATATGAATATATATGAATCAGAAAGATGATACCTTTGAAAAGAGCGCAATTCTATTGAAAATTATGAGCTAGACTGACAGCCCATTCATCCTCTAATCTGAATCATGACATCACTCCAGACATTTATCATCCTCAATGTCAATGATACCCTTTGTGGGGATATGGGTTGACACTTGGGGAGTCTCAGTGACAGGGCCAACTCCCTTTCCAGTGAAAAAAGCAGCCAATCTCATCTAAAAGCACAAACTGTATATCAGCATCAACACCAACATAATAAATGCAAGCCCCATTACAGAATCACAAACATATGGAAATGTTGATAACAATCAAGACAAGACTGCTCCTGCCCACATAGTTATTTCATTCATTGCATAGGTTTGGCCCCCAAAGACCACACCATAACAGTGCTTGGCTGTAGTGTCTCAGCACTGAGGACTAAGGCTATGGGAGTTTCCTATTATGTGGTCAGAAGAAGAAGAATTCCAAAAATGTTAGCCTCTTAGTTAAACTGTAAATATATAGGAAATAGTAAAGGACCAGCGGATACTGTTGAGTAACATCACGGTTCTGAGGAGGGAGTGTAACTTTGGAAATAATCAATTTTTGAGAGAAAAGCAAGGGTATATGCCTGACCTATAGAGTAAAGAGCCCCAAACCTGGACCATGGGTAACTGATGTTTACACTTATGTTTAAAACAAACAGAGAGAGAGAGAGAGAGAGAGAGTTGCAATCAATCCTGCTGACCTCTCTCCGAGGTAGTCTCCGATGGCTGTCTTGTTGAGGCCCTCTCCCTTGTACAGGAACTGAGCGATGTCATCGCTGGTATTTTTCAGCAAGTCATTCTCGATGAGGAACTGGATCCCCTGAGAGAGGGAAAGGTTCCCATAAAATTACATCACTCCCAACGTATGATCAAATATTAAGCACATAACAGTACCGTGCATGAATCTACATTATAGTCTAGCGCACTGGTTTACCTTCTTGGGATCCATGTTGAATTTCTTGCGGCCCATGGCAACCTGTTTATTCCTCTGCATATTTTTCCTGAAAAGTCAAAACATAGGCTAATATATAACATTGCGTATATACCTCCTTGGTACTCTTCTCAAATTAAAGGTGATGTCACTCTTGGTGACGTGTTACATTCAATATAAGCAAAACAAATCAATTCAAGGACAAACAAACAAATCATTCCATTTGCAGCCTATGAATCAAATAAATTGATACTACTAGCTAAATACATTTAGCTAGTATGTAACATTTCTCATGCTCGGCATCAGCCTTTGGTCCCTAAACAGTCACTGATGACTCAGCGCTGATAAAGAGTCTTACATCATACATATGGGAACAGCTAATTTCTCAGGCCGGGATCCCCTCAGGGGGTCAAAGTGCACCCTTAGTCCAAGTCATCACTATGGTTACATCATCTTCTCCGGACGGTGAGAGGTCACCGTTAATATTACAACTGATTCACACTACCCAGCATTCCTTTGTGCTTTGTCTGCCAAGCTCTGATCTACCCTGAGCTAAGAGGTTCTCCACAAGCTGGGAGACATTAACTGGGCAGGCTACAACTCAGGAAGCAGTGTTGCAGAAGGAAAACGTGTACAGGCACTGCTATAAGCTAATCATCATGTATAGTCTCAAATAAATGGATCAATGGGGGAAAGGGGGGGTCACAAGCATGCACCGTAAGGCTTAATGGGCTTTAGACTCAAGCTAAAGTGCATTTGAAATAGTCTATCTATGCCCCCGCCCTGGGACCTACCATTGTATGCTTCTAACCATGCCATCCCCACCCGGACTGCATTATTCACGGAGGCCTCCATCATCGGCATGGCCGTTGAAACATTTAAGCTGCCTTAAAAGCACAAGCAATTTGAAGGGGTGGCGCCCAAGGATGGCCAGTTTAACATTAATAATTGACACAGTGCACACATTTGCTAAGTTTACAGAGGACAGACGGAAAGCCAACTGAGATGGCCGTTGTGCGATAAAGAGTGGGCGGGTGAGAGAGAGTGAGAGAGAGAGAGAGAGAGAGAGAGAGAGAGAGAGAGAGAGAGAGAGAGAGAGAGAGAAATGCGGGGGCATGCGTGTGCAGCTCCAGAGCTCGCTCTCCCTTACCTCTCCTCAGAAGAACCCAGGTTCTCTATCTCACTGGTCACCTCTGCTATCTCATCCTTCAGCCGCTGGAGACACAGATAAGAGGAGATGGTTAGGAAACAAACAAACTAACTCTGTATTAGGTAGACTGAGTGAAAATTCCGTGCCGCAGTTTGACTGGCACCGGGGTGCGGAAAGATGAACCAACAGCATGCAAAGCGTGTGTTCGAAAGTGGAACACAAAGAAAACACGCGAGGGCTCTGTGACAGAGGAGAAGCCATCGGCCGTGTTCGTCTGCGGGCCAGGTGGCCGACCACAAACCACTGAACAAACAGAGCGTGGTGGCTCTGGTTGTTGACAAGCACATCGTTGGGTGTCAATGTGAATGCGAGAGCACTCTGATACTTCTAGACCTCTAGGTTAGTGCGTAATAGCTACGGCGATGTTACGATAAATGTTTGCGTCAGTAGGCCCTCCTGCTCTCTAGACAGTCCTCTCACACTCAATTTGATTAGGCTGGAGAATATTCAGGGATGACCTCAGTATAAATGGAGTCAGAGAGCATAAAAGTGGATTATATTTTGCGTGGCGCCTTTAGAGAGTATTAGCAGGTATGAGCCCGGACAGACTGGCTTGGCAAGGACATTGGGTTGACAGACGGGCAGACTAGGGGAGGTGTCTGCCTGGTCAGAGTAGAAGAATAGTCTGCATCAATTACAGCAGTCATGTGTACGTAACAAACATTAACACTAACTGACCACGGGAGAATGAGATTCGAACAAAACCAACAGATAAGTGCGTGCGCCGCTGAGCCTCTCCACTCTCATACTCATACTCAACCACAGTGTGTTGGTTGGCTAAAGGGACATCTGTGATCTCAAGGCCCGTGAATGACAACACATTCCTGAGATGCTTGTCTCCACAAACAACAGCCATGCTTGTGCGGGGGAGGTGTCGTGGAGGAATGGAGGCTTGGCCGGATGTTGGTGGTGGTTATGGGGGATGATGGGGGATGGGGTGGGCCCGGGTTTGGCTAATGTGTGCCGTGCCGGGACACAAAGGAGGCAAGTTAAGGACAGACATAGCAGCCGTAACTCATCACCTCCCGTGTTTGTATTTCAGGCCAGATTAACCCCCCCGTGGCTGGAGAGGATGTTGTATACAGGAATGACAAGGGGCTGGCCTGAGCAAACACGTAGATTGTACTCTAGTTTCAAGTAACCAAATCACAATAGGAAAATTCAACCTGGCTAATTTCAATGTTGGCTTAATGGGCAAGTGCAAAGATGGAGTTCTTATTGTCGCAGAATTAGGAATATAATTTATATTTTACTAATATACTTCCAATTATCCGCCATACAGGTGATTCTCACCAAAGGTTTAGTCAGCTGGCTCATTATTGTTGGTACTTGGTACACAGCCTACTGTATGTCCATAAGTACAAATTACTTAACATGAGACTGCTCACAGAGGAAGTTAGTGAGTACTTTCTAGGAAATGCTTCACATTCCACTTGGAATGAAACATCTGATGAACTTGTACAGGAACTTTGACAGTCAGAAACATAAACTGTGAAGTAAATATTTCAGGGAAAAGCAGAGGAGTGGAGCCTGTGGAAGTCCACCAGATGTCTGGACTATGGTTGCTCTAGAGCAGAGGCCCTTGCATAGCACCCTATATCTAAGGCCTTGTCTAACTACAAGGGTGGAGCACCCAATTCTTCTAACAAAGTCCTAATAATTCTTTGCATATCAGTTGTTGCAGTATAACCATTAAATATAATGGTTTAATATATATATAAAAGAACAAAGACAAACGCTCAATATAAATATAATGCTAGTTAAACCTGCTGCTGAGTGCCTCACTGCGCGCTGCG
>JAODUK010043999.1:22755-44384 GCA_027564635.1 Typhlichthys eigenmanni
CCCCCCCCCCCCCCCCCCCCCCAGCCACACACGGTACCTGAATGTCCTCCAGCAGCTCCTGTTTGCGCCGCCGGATATTCTCCAACTCCTGCTGCTCCTCGGGGGTCAGGTCGTCAGGCACTGTGGAGAGATTGGAGAAGGAGGGTCAGAACGCAGGCTCCCATAGACCCATACATATACATACATACATACATACATATGTATATATATAATGCCCCTTTGTCATGTGCTCTGCCAGTGTGTCCCCTAGGGCAGGATAACCAAGGAGCAGGTAGGACTAGGCTTAATCATTCCCATGCAGCTTCACAGGGTGACTGGGACAGCAGCAAGTAGAGGACATATTGAACGTGTTTCCTCTGTTCCAGAGTTAGGAGAGGAGAGGAGAGACCAGACCCATAGCACAGAAGCCATGGTCTGACTGAGAGCCTAGCCTAGTCACTATGGCTTGTATATAATATAGACCTTGTATATCACAACTGTCACAGAGGGCCTTTCCTTACAGTGTTGACAATCACAAGTGAACGGGTTGACCCAGTGGGAGCCAGGTTTAAGAGGAGCCAATCTTTTGTAAGGATAATAAAGCAGTCTAGGTCAACCAATCAGCACGGAGTATAAGCAACAGACAAGCAGTAATGTGACAGGTCTCAATGGGCTGCCAGTCTTTCTCTCTATTATTATTAGCAACGAGGGAGGAGCGATGTGTCCTGAATATTCTCATTATGTGTGTGTGTGTGTGCGTGCGTGTGTGTGTTGCATATGAGCCATCACGCTCAACCAAAAGTGACATTTTACATTTTATTCTTCTACAAATGTATTATAGGGAAAAAATCAACACCTTAATATGAATATAAAAATATGTGAGCAAAAATGTAAATTGTTCTTTTAGAAATTACTCATTGGGCCATTACTTCAGTGACTGCTTAAAAATATATTTTGTTTTCTAGCGGTGTATCAAACCACCATTTATAGTTACCACCTACAGCTGTTTCTTCCATTTGACTAGTATGCCAAAACAACTACCAGATCCTCCAAATAAGGAATGGGGGCTACTGTACTGTAGGACTGAGTTCAGTGCCTTGCTCAAGGACAGTCAGCCTCAAAACACAACAGTGACTACTCATCAGGATCAGAAAGGCACAAAGAAGCACCAATGGGATTTACATTTCTGCTTCATGGAAAGGAATTGAAAGCAAGCTTGACATGTTTCGACGTAAGTTGACACCAATATACATGGAAGGTAAGAGCCGTGTGCAGGTCCAACTGGAATTGGGTTCACAAAGGGCACTGCTGTGATTTGAACATAGGCTCCCCTGTTCACTAGACAGGCACGTCCACCAGCTAAGCCACGACAGTGACAGACGATCAGTGTGGCGAGCGACGTCTCAGCGTTCTTCCCGGCGACCCTACCCTCCTTCGTGACCCCGCCACAGGGCTTTATAGTTCAGGGGGTCGTGGTCTAGGTGGAGCTCAGCGATGTGTTAACAACAGGCCAGTGCTTACACGGTGACTGGCGGGGCAAAGGGGGCTCCATGACGCACATCAACGCGACGGCTCAGATTACTCGTTCCATCGCACATCTTGAGATGCCGCTGACAGGCTTGTGAATAGGCCACCACGCCCTGCCCAACTTCCAATAACCACCACCCAAACACCACCCCACTAGGAGACAAAACCAGTTTGATAGCGCTAGTCCGGACATACACGTACCGTAGTATTGAGTCACGTGTGTATGCATGCACACACCCACAGTTGTACACAAATACGCCTTCATAATGAGTAGTAATTCCCTTTAATAGTCCTACAAGGACAAGTAAAAGTCGTTAACTCTTAATACACATATTAAAAGCAGATATTCTACAAGAAAAACAATGAAATCATTCACATGAAAGTATGTTCATCAATAAAACAAGAGCATTCCTTGTCCAACTAAATAACCTCATTTGAGAGTCAGCTAATAATGAATGAGGGGATAACAGAGCTGTACAACAAGGCGCTCTCACACAGTGGTGCCCTGAAGGGGAACTGGAGAGCTCTGTAAACACAAAGGGACGTTGTCCTTCTGTGTCCGCCCGCTGGGAGAGCGTGGCTGTCAATTTAAGGCTGACCTTTCGCACCTCGTGCTCTTTATGTCGTACCGCAGGCACGTCGGCCGCCATCAGTCCCAAATGTACCTGTATCCATGGAGACGCGTAGGAGCCGCGGCACTCAGCCTCACCTGCGAGGTGAAAGCTGAAAGGAGAATGCAGGTGGACAGCTGACTAAACACTAGCCTGACCTTTTCATGTGTGCCCACGCAATTCCCTTGAGAGCGTCTACTGTACGTCGAGGAAGACACGAGTGGACCCGCGAGAGAGAACCAGAGAGACGTGGGGGAGGGGCCCTGGCTGTCTACAATCAATTGGACACGATATTGTCACACTGAGAAAGCACAGGCTGTTTAACAGCATCAACAAGACTAAAATGGGAAGCGTGCGCTCCTCGTTTCTGAAATGGTCATGAAGTCATGCTCGGTCGCCGGACAACACGGAAGAAATGAAAGCCTAGCACAACCTCCCACTGCATTCCTGGCTTGGAGAGAGAGGATAGAGAAAGGAGAGAGGGCCACAGAAAAGGGACCAAACTTGAGAGATGCACATCAACAAAGACTACGTCATTTCATTACGGAGAGAACAACGGAGAAACGCAACACCATATCTCTTGACCCTCATACGTCAGGGTCGGCTACAGGACAGTGTCCCTAGTCCCTGAGGGTAGGGGTCCCTTTTGGCACATTCCATCATGACAAAGCTGTATAGCTCCTTGCCAGCACAGGCAATTGAGCCTGAATCACCGCGTCAGGAGAATCACATCAATAGTCGATTGGTGTTATTCTGGGAGCCACCTGAGAAAACCCATCTGTGACTTCATGGATCCACCCAATACATCAACAAATAAATCGGGATCTGGACCAGCGAAGGGAGGGGAGCCGGCTGAACCCGAAACCCAAAAAAGAATGACAGCAGCTGGAGAAGACTACCCAGAATGCATCAGATTTCACTTCCACTTAAGTAATTGCGGCGCAGGGCGTGTTTCGCTTTCACGTGGCAGCGGTGCTTGGCTGTCACTCAGCAAGCGTCTGCACTGGGTAATGGGTAGCGACGGACAGCAGAAGATAGGACAGAAAAACAGCGCGAGAGCCAGACAGGGATGTAAAAGGGCAGCGACTGTCGAGGGAGGGAAGGGGACATCCAGCCCCCCTCAGGAAAGAGGTTACATCTTTTTATTATTTGTGAATCTAACTGTCATGAATAAAATAAACAGTTATCAGCGGTGTTCATATTGTTATGATATTAAGTCATGCTATTCAAAGAAAGTGCCTTTTCATTTGGCCAACATCTTTTGTTATGTAAATGTACATTTTATATCACGAAAATGGTAGATCACAACAAAATATTGCTTTTATATTGACTACATCTTTGGAATGGCTTATCCATGATATAACCATCTGGTAATGCCTATTTCTGGTGATTCCAGTCCATTAAATATGCATAAGGCGCCACGCTGCCTGGCCTGCAAAACTGCCCAAATCACATAGAACACTCCTAGCCACTGATTCAATGTGACACTTTATAAACAGCACAGCAAAGTCTCCACTGGTAGACAAGAGATATCTCCTTATCGCCTGCTCTTCATTTGCAACCAGAACCACTTCTTTAGGGAGTTCATCGCTTTGACAACCACCACATGTAAGGAAGACTTGTGTGACAGAGGAATAGAAAGCTATACACAGGGTAAAAAAGCCAGTTGCTTGCGTTGAAGAGTGCGGGAGTATTTTCAGTGATGCCCTCAGTGGCATCACTGAAAATACTGCAAACATCACTAGTGTTTTTCTTCCATATACAGTACGTTATTCACTCCTGGTGTGCCCTGTGTCCGTGCAGACATCTACAAGAGCCTATCACAGGGAAGAGAAGCCCTGTGGCAATATGCCTGGGTATAGCGTTATACGTATGAAGATGTTGCTGTGGGCTGAGAGGCGCACATACCGCCCACACCCTGATCCTCCAAGCCCTGCATTGCCTTGCCTTGCCTGGAATACGGGTCATCAAGGGGATTCACACACACACACACACACACACACACACACACACACACACAGGGCATACAACACATGATGTAGACTTGCATGTAATCACACTTGCATCACATACAGTTTCACTCTCTCTCGTACTCAAACACATACACAGAGAATGCCTGCAGGTACAGAACATCTCAGTATGCTTGGCGCTGTGTCAGCACTTGGCAACATGCTTTCTGTCTTATCTGAACTTTCAGTAATAAAAGAGGAAGAGTACTAAATAGATGAGTGTACACAAGCGTAAAGCCTTCCGTGCGTTGGTTGCTTTTACTGTAAGGTGTCTTCCCCAACCTCCTGCAACAAAACGTGTATGCGAGTGCTGTGGAAACAACATCCACAGTGGAGTTCCCCCACTGTGGCCCTGCTATAAAACAGAGCCTGAATGCTATCCCTGCCCACGACAGCAGACAACTCATTTCCACCGAGAGGACTCTTCTTAGGAAATCAGGAAATTAGAATCACCCCCTCACCCAACACACACACACACACACACCTTCAGATGTGACCCAGTTCAAGAGGCTCGTCGTGGCAGACACAACACACAACACACAAAAACAGATTGATCAAAAGAAACTGCCCTGACAAACTGCCTGTACAGCATGGTTAGTACCCAGGGTATCTCTATATCTCATTTTCCACGTGTATGTTGGACAAAGGTGCTCATAATGCGCATTGCATCGTATATGGACATATACGCAGCAGCTGTTGATTCCTAGTAAGTGTTGACGTGACTAGGGCCCAACAGGCCTTATTACAGACCCTATAAAGGCCCTGACACCTTATGAAATGAGAGCTGTCTTCCCGTCCTTGTGCATCCTTACCCACCGGCCTGCAGCCGTCCATAACACCCCTCAGTCACACAGCAGACACCTATTGCCATTACGTGTACCTGTCTGTCTGCAGGAGTCTCTATGTTAGTGACTTGGCGTGGTGTGTGTTGGGGCTGGGCGATATACCGGTATATATATCGGTATATCACATTTTTTCAAAAGAGATATAAATTTGACAATATTGTTTATATCGATATAGTTATATTATGCGTTTATTCATTACTTTTTTGATTTGTTTGTCTCTCCCTCCATGCCTGCACTTGGCCTGAGGAGTGGAGTCAGGAGCGAGTGACCAACAGAGAAAGCTGAGATATGTCAATTAATGTCGCTAAAAGTTTCCTGTTTTTTCTCTATGCCTGAAGAATTTAACCCACTTTATAGAAAATACCGATATATATCGTGTATCAGTATTCAACCTAAATATATTGGGATATTATTTTTGGTCCATATCACCCAGCCCTAGTGTGTGTATGTCATTGTTGCCTACTGCTTTGGCTCATTTTGGCTCCTTTTGTGGACTACTTCGTGTTTTATTCGTCTGATTTTGCCCTCACACACCAAACACGTAACCTTAGACCTGCAAGGTTGCCCAAAACTTAATAACAAGTTTATTTACAAATTTTTATCTACTATTTTTCATATTTCTATATCAAATTCATTATAACATTTGCAGAATAATGTTCTCATTGTGTTTACTTCTTTTTACTTCAAATCTCAACAAAATATGTAATTTGCCCAAACCTTTCCACACAACTGTACATGCATGTACAATATGGGTATATATTCCCTTCCAACAGTGGCTTGCTGGGTTTGAGGCAGGAGGGGGGTCTACTGTTTGAGGTGATTTCTATTAAAAGAGTGTCTGTCTGTGTGTGGTGGGTTGTACTGATCACAGGAACAAATGGAAACATCAATGAACTTGGGAGAGTATGGAAAACGGCATGCCAAGCATGTGTGTCTGTGCCTATGTGTGGGTGGACGTGATTACATTGTGATGAAGCACTTACAGCGACGGTGGTAGATAAATGGCTCGGGAGGAAGCAACACCTTCCATCCATACAGCGTGTGCTGTGCGGGTTCTTATCGCGGTTATGGAAGCAGAGCTTTTACACGCAGCTCTACATTAGACCTGATTACCTGTCTCCCTCCTTCCTCTGCTTCTCACAAGCATTTCTCATCTCCTTTGCTGCAGTCTCCTCCATCTCTCCGTCAATCAATTTTGTAATCTCCTGAACACGACCAAAAAAAAAAAAACCACTGCACCCCCTACACCCTCTATCTCTAACCCTCCACATTGCTCAAAGCTTGTCCAGGAGACTATCTTCTACACTTGCACAAAGGCCTGTCAAGATAATTCCTATATCGACTTAAGAAGTGTTTTAATAGGTGTTTATCCAGACGACTGCATAGTTCCAGACAACTACGTTTTGAAGAAGGTTTATTATTCAAGGTTTATTTGTAATATTTAGTGACATACTTATACAAGTGAATACTTAATAGCGGAAAAAACATTGTTTACATGATTCTGACAATAATATTATTTATTATTATTTATGGAACAATATATCACCCAACAAATATAGTTATCGTGACAGGCCTACTTACTTGCACATAAAAACAAGGCCGTCTGCAAAACAAGGTTCTTTTTATACAAAGGAGCACTGTAAAATAAGGATATAGCAGCCATGTGCTCTTCATGTACAAGAACACATCACCACAAAGGCCCCGCCCCCTGCCAGAGACCACACAGGGGCCCCTGCCTGTGCTAGCCTAAACCAATGAGACAGTCTCATGTAACAAGGAGCCAGGCACCCCAGTAATGAGGAGTAATGCATTCTGTACAACACACATGCACCATGCATTATAGGCAATTACATGAGCTGAGACACACACACACACACACACACACACACACACACACAGACAGACATGCCTCAAGGTGCATTAGATGCTTTCTACATCGTGTAGCGTCTCTGAACTAGAAAAGGTCCCGGCCTATTCCTCTAATCTCTGATCTACCACCGACTCTCATTAATCCACAACGTCCCCAGCTTCCCACTCGGGTCGTATATACCCACACTGTATATTTGAGTTCACCTCTCTCTACCACTACACACACAGACAAGGGGCCCTTCATCTTTCAACAAAGCAGAGCAGGGGCTGTGAAGGAATGCCAGTTGGAGATGCAGGCCCTGGACCAGGAGCACTGTGGTTGACCTCTGCTGTAATGGGGGGTTCCCAGAGCTGCCCTACAAGCCTACACACATTCACACACAACCTCAGCCACCAGTTATGGATCAGAGGGCCACTAAGGGTTCAACCTAACCTGTCAAAGAGAGCATGTGAGGGGGTGGGAGAGGAGGAGGAAGGAGACAGGTTGTTCGAGGAGGCGGGGGGTGTCCCACAGGAGAACGGGCTCTGTGTTGAGCATGGGAGGGAGACGAGGGACGGCAAATGGCCCGGCGAACACAGCGACACAGGGTGGGAGCAAACAGTGGGCCGCTCACAACAGCTCTCCCTTTGTGCAGGGAAACAGCCAGAGAACATGCTTCAGATGAAGGCTCTGGCTTTTAAAGCATTCCCCCAACACACACACACACACACACCTACCTCAGCCTAAATAACAATGCCACATGACCCAGTACCATACTGCAGTCAATCATCTACAGTATATCAGTCTATGGAGTTGTGTCTGGCCTTGACACACTGCAACAAGGCTCAAAGCATGCTTACCAAGTGAATAACAATAACAGTTCAGCAGATACAAGCAGACAATGGTAAACTATAGCCTAAACAGGGCAGAAAATCCATTACACCGTCTGCGGCTCTCATCGTAGCCCATATTGATCTGGCTGGGGCTCGCAATTCATCTCCAGCTTGACTCTGGTTGTGTTGCTATAAGTGCTATGTTTCACGGCGCGCGCCAATAAAAACCTCGCAGAGTGTAAATCCACAGAACAGCAAGCCTGAGAAAAACAACAGGATAGGCCGACACACCGGGTATGGAACACATCATGACCGCCACTCAACTGACCTCAGTGCTACAGCACCTCCTCTTCTCTTCTTTCCTGATCACTCCACCTCGCTTTTCAAGAGATTCAATGACAGCAATCCCGGTTGCTGGTCAAATGCTGGCAAGCCTTGCATCCACATGGCAAGTGAGGAGGAGACAGAGAGAAGCAGAAAGAGAGAGAGAGAGAGAGAGACTGCCTGGTTCTAAACTGTACAGTACAGCTATCATTTCAGTCTGCTCACAGCACAATGCTATGTCCATCTGGAAAGATCCCCTACTCCCTCTCTCTCTCTCTCTCTACCTCTCTCTCTTCTCCTCTCTCCCTATCATGAAGGCTCCACCCAGTGGCCATTCAATATTCTGCTTCCTATCATGCGTTCACTTACAAACGCTGTGAAAACGAAGAAGAAATGTCGTCCACGTGTGATGTGTGGCCGGCCTTTTTCTTTAATCTAGAGTGAACCCAGTTTTAAATAGCCAGTGGCTGTTTAAGAATAATAAAGAGCTTGAAGTTCAAAATAAGGATGTTTGCACTGTAGTTTTACGTGACCATTAAGGTGCATTTTCCCATGGGGGGTGGAGTGGAACTTGTTGTAGACTTCGATGTAAGATATTGAGTCATTTTATGAGCCAGGTGTCCTTTGGCATGACAAGTCAAGTTAACATTGCAGCCCCAGCCTTAAAAAGCCTTAAGAAGCCTAAAGAAAACCATTTCATAGTGTAAGAACGCTCTGGTGATGTATGATAAGCAAAGCCCATTGGGCTTAAGCATACCTTGTAGCTCTCCGCACGGAAAAGTGGGGTTCGTGTCCTGAGTGGGACAGACCCTGGTTACACTATCTTATGACAACCAACCAGAAACTACATCTTGTCTTTTTTAGGGTTCCTACGTCGAATCAATAGTGTGAAATATTGATATGATTTCTGCATTTGACTAGATTTATTCCCTGAAATATTTTAGTTATAGCTTTGCAATAGCAACTTGTATCAGTGTTGTATTATTGTGACACTTTGAAGGTGCTCTGGGCCAATACCCTGCAGCCGTGCTGCCACAGAACTATATAATAGCGTACAACTGACTAGTTTTCCCAGCATTCCTCCATGCTGCGTCCCAAAATGGCATGTTTATACAGCATGACTCTACTCATGTCCCGGATTCCACGGCAACGCAGAACAGATGGGAGGCCTTTCAGCATGTCTACAAGGAGTTACCGTAGATTAATCACTCTGTAGACGTCTGTAGTGTTGGCTGCCATCTACACCCGCATCCTCTGACTCTACTGGTAATAGGTGACCCGTGAGTCAGCTGTAGGCTCTCAATACATAGCTTGAATTAGTAAAGCACATCGATAAAGAGTTGACCATATATGGTCAACGTGTTACATAAAGTATCGTTATGCTGTGGGTGATTTTGCTTCTGCTGTGGAATGTGTCTCCATGATGGTGTGACTGCTGGGGATAACGGGGGCACCGCAGACACAGTCTCTGTGTTAAGCAAACACACCAGCATAAACATCCTGACATCCTGCCCCTCGAGGGCTACACACACAAACGCACAAACGCACACACATATCTTTTTTGTTCACATCAGTTTGATTTATTGGAATTAACATTGTCGAGTTCTCCAAAGCCAGGTCAATGTTATTTCCTCAAAAGTAAAAGCACTGAGCCGCCCTTCAATGCATGTCTTTGTCCTGAAATGCGCTGCCTTGGTTCCTATCAGCCCTATACTATTAACTGACCCCTCACTCACACACAAACACACACGCACACACACATCACATGACGGAGCAGGAATAAAAGGTACAAGGGAGCAACCAGGCAGGACGTTCTCTTGGTTGTCTCCGGCATGCAGCCCTTTCTTTCTCTCTGTTGCTGTATCCGTTTGTCGCTGTGTGTTCTTTCTCTCGTATCGGCGGGTCGAGAGGTGTGCAGCAGATGCTCAGCCAGGTTATTATGGCATGTCACTTCCTGCCAGGCAAACCGCCAACTTCTGCTGGCTTCCTGTTTGTGTGCCATTCTCAGCGTGCAGAAGGACAAGCGAGCACTAAACCCCACCCATCCTGTGGGAACAGCAGCGGCATAGCAAGCGCACCCACCCACACACCGTAGCCCCCCCCTCACCACAATAGGACTATATGTGGTGTGGGCTCAAGGACAAAGGCAGTGTAGGAGTAACTGACCCAACGTAACCAACTCACGGACAACACAGCAGGCTGGGCTGCATTGATTACCTCTCTGACAATGTTACTATGGTGGCAGCTTTCCCCCACAGCACTTTGCATCGCTCTTCTTTCATCTACCGGTAGTCAAAAGTCAAAAGCAAGCCCACAATACGAGAAATTACACACACACACACACACACACACGCACACGCACATATTCTGAATCATTATCCCAGTCAATCCTATAAAAAGTTAGTTTATTTGTCGTTTTGTTCACGTGTAATGCACATCCAGTCACCAGCCCACCCTTTGAATGGCTACACCAGCAAACTTAACTCACAGATGTATGATGTTAAGATGACCAAAACAAGTGACTCATTGGCTGTGAGAGCAGCCAATGAGTCACTAATCCAATTTGATAGTAGGAAGGTATATCATAATACTTAGACTTGCAGTCCTAACCATGAGCCACCATTTTGTAATTCTAGGCCCAAACAACAGATGTGTTCAGAGTTGAGGTTTGTTATGACAAAAACTCTCTCCAGGCATGTCATTACCTGCTCAGCCCCAGAAATGTTAGCACTAGAGGAGAGGAGAGGGAACCTACACTAGCATTAAAAGTGTGCAGGAGTAAACTACAGGAGTAAAGCACTACTACGGTGGTGTAAGTACGCTGAGGTCTGGGGACTCCTGCCAAATCTATTAAACCATACCCTTGTTAGTTGGTAGGTATTGTGACTTAATAGACTAGCAATATCTGTGTAGATATAGTTCATTAGCCTGAATATATTCCATGTCACTACAGTGAAGAAAGAGAGTCAGAGAGAGAGAGATTTTGTCTTATCAGAAGAACAGACCTCTGTCAAGGTCAGGAATTGTGGGAAACCTCATGTGAACTCTATTTTCCTGTATCCTCGTATAGCAATGTGTTGCTCTATTTCTAGAGCACAGATATTACAAACCTCCAGGTTGTGATATGGCATTTAAGAACACTGGGCAACAACCCTGGCAACAACAAGCCTGGGACAGGATATTACACAGTAACTATAGTTTCCATTAGCCTATCAACAGAGATTGTGCATGTCACATTATAATGGAGCAGCTAGTCATCTGTAGAATATCCAGCTAACAGCAATTCTAACAACTAAGATGTACTTAATGTATTGTGCTTAAAATGCAACTTTTTTACTGTATCATCGCAATATTAGCCATGACTAAAGTATCTAATATATGACCTGGTCTGCCACTAGAGGTCATATGCCAACCAGCAGCATCTCCACACACACACACACACACACACACACTAACATGCATGCACAGCCAGCCCAGATATGAAAACAAAGAACATATGAGCGTGGATTACAACAAACAAAACTCATCATGCAATATCTCCACTATATACTGTATGTATATACAAAATAGTTGTTTACTGCTCTATTCTATCCTATATACTCAGGATGCAATAACTACACAATATATTTACACAGAAAATAGTTTTTGCTGCAATACATAAAAACATTGTAAGACCTTTAATAGAAATGGCCACAGTAAAACACACATCCATGCAGTCAGAAAGAACAACAGACAAGTCAAGAAACAGATGCAGGGAGAGTGGTGAAACATGATTAAGAAGAGAGAATTATGATTATGGAGTCGCACGGCACGGGCATTGGCGCCTGGTCAAGGCTTGTAGTTCTGAAGAGCCCATTAGATTATTAGAGCTCCATTAGTGACAATACTCAAACTTCCTGGACCACACACATATAAGTGGCAGAGACAAATGGGTTTGCAGGGTTCTGTCGCCACCCTATAGAAACGCTGCTCAAGAGCCAGCTCAGCTCAGCCGTGGGTCAGGGTTTGTTTTTTATACAGCACGATAGTTGTGACACTCAAGGAGGGAACAATGGTGGCAGCATATTAAGATCACATAGTGCTTCACTCAAACATGATTAATGTTGAGGCAACTCCAGCAAGCCAAACCAGCCCAAACACTGTTTAAAGAACACAGCAAACTAGTCTGCAAAGGCATACTCTTGCTGGTTAAAGTCACTTGTTCTAACAATCAAAACATTGATCCCTTTTAAAAAGGATACAAAGCTAATATATATATATATATAAAGATGTATAAACTAATTATTCTATAATGCATGGTTTGTATTATTTATGTGTGCCCATGGTCCTCCTCACAACAGCCCTCACCCATGTTGAGAATTAGTGCATCTCAATACAACCACACCTGTTGCTCCAACATGGCGATCTGATATGATCTGATACTGTATAGGAAAAATGACACTACGCATGTGCTCTTTAAGTAATCATTTCAACTAATTCAATTATTAAAGCATGAAAGATGATGAAAATTACATGATGATGATTAACATTTTTTAAATAATAATAATAATCAGTATCAGCGTCATCATCATCATCATAATAATAATGTACTAGTAAATGCACACGTTTCATAAGACAAATATAACATAAACTAGGCCACAGCATTTACAAATAGTGATATTTAGAATTATGTGCTAAATATGAGAATTAGAATCAACATGTAAAAATAATGTCAATAGCACTAGGACTACGGCCTCCTCTTTGTTGAATGTATAAATAGTGCTAATAACATTCCTAATTGTTAACTGGCCTAATACAGCTTCTGAAGTCGTGTGTAAACAAAACCAGACTCAGCATTTCGTCATTGGTCTGCCAAACTATAACACAATGACTTTATCCAGTGATTATTATTTTACATTCATGTTATTAATGTTGCTAAATGAGCATTAGATCTACAGTATACTAAATTTTGATGTGAGAACATATTTAATAAAAGTTCAAACTTACCGACTCCGTCTTCCGATTTCAACACCATTCTGTTTGAGCGTCTTAATAAACTCCACGTGAACGAAGTTGTGCTTTCAATTTGTGTTGAAACAAAATCTCGATCTGATCATTTATATAGCTAAATATACGTTAATAGCGAGGTACTAACGACACAAATAAGGTACCCGATGTGTTCGTCGTCCTCGGTGAAGGAAGTGAGTTCGCTAGTCGAAACAGCTCTAGGGAGTGGTTTGGGAACTTTACGCAACCAACCTTCACAGCAAATCAGCTTGCTGGATGACGCTCTCTCTCTCTCTATCTCTCTCTCTCTCTCTCTCTCTCTCTCTCTCTCTCTACACACACATTCACGCACACGAAATGTTGGTGGAAGTAAAGCACGGTGTTGGAATGACTGACTTGTGCATATTTGCGCTATTATACGTTCGTTACATGTCAATTAAACTGCGTGTAACTGTGTAAACGTTAGATTATTACAAAATATTATAACGGATGGATAATGTAATATCATTTAATTATACATTCAGAATTATAGCACTATATTGTTTATATAATTTCTATAAATTGCTATCAAATCTAACTATAAGGTGTCAGTGATTGCAAGATCTAATATATTTTGACAAATTAACCAAATCACGGGTTGCACCTCAAAACGCACTTAGCATAATACAATCTCACTTGCAAAATCTGGTTCCACCTTTTTGTGGCAATATTGCAAAAAAATAGGCAACCCTATACCCTTATATAGTTAATTAATCATAAAGACAAATATTCGTTTACATTTAAAGGAGTCGTTTTGTGAAGTAAAATGTTTTTTAAAAATGTAGATATACATAATTAATGCTCACCATTCTAATTGAACATGAATACATCATTTTCACTTACAATACTTGCATAACTGTAACAGTGTGGCTGTATGACAGCATGTTCCTGGCAGACGGGAGATGAAATGTACATGATATGATGAAACCAGAGGGAGAGGCATAGAATATCTGATATATCTCCAATTATACATTGACACACCTGAAAGACATCTGGAGGAGTATTAAGGTCAAATGAGTGCAACAACTTGTTGTTTAATACTGTATATGACCAGGTATAATTTAATAACTTACTGTGTATTCTCAAACTGTCTAATTGGCTATTGGCTTCCAATGAGGGAAACAAACTGTTGTGTCTTATTGTGATCTGAGCAAATTCTCCTTTTACAAGAACACTCTGATGAGAGGCTCTCATGTTATCAGTCAATGCCTCAGTTGTGCTGGCCAAATTCACATGTTGACAATGCACTCTGTGTGCAGGAAGATCCATTCACATAAAGAGTCAATTCTTCATGTGAAGTACCCCCCACACACACACACACACACACACACACACACACACACACACACACACACAAATATAAAATATGTACAGTACCATCATCCATTACACAAGTCGGTTTCTCTTTTTACCAAAGGTTCACAGTAATACTGTCAGAACATTCTCTGTTCTGTAATTCCTCATTCCTCATTTGCATAATTAATGTAAAGCAGACATGTCCTTAAATACAGTGGTAAATGTGAATGCTGATAATGCTGTGAATGATTATGCAATTATGAAAGCGAGCTTTGTTCTGTGCATCACATGCAGACATTAACCAAATTTCTGCTAATGCCTTATATATTTTCATAATCAAATCCAGAATATTGTGGGGAATTATCCATATAATACGACATTAAGCATTGCTTTGACCTTCAGCTACAATTGGTCAGAATTGCCTTTTTGCTATTTGTTTTCCTTAACAGTGTTTCTCAGTGATGTGTATGCCAGTGACAATGCATGTCCAGCAGGTTTGGCAGTCTATGAACACAGCTTCTGTACAAAAATGTACGTGTTACACAGCAGTTAGTTATGGTGCATATTAGTAACAGCAAAATGTACAGTACTTGTTTGTATTCCTGCTAGCATATTTGACTTAACATCAATGTTATTAGTGACCTCTATTGGCCGTTTCCATAAATTACAGTTTTCAGTATCCTCCTGACTGACAACTTATTTTATTGTTATTTTATTTTTTCTTTGAAGCATATGCACATATTTTAAATCATACTGTAACACCAGAAGAATATAATAAAAGCCAGAAAAGCGCTTGGTTGATATCAGGGGCTTAAGTCGTTTTGGGGATTTCCCATGTTTACATAAGACAGGATGATGTTCACCTGATACGGTTGTTGTATTTCCAGGTCAGTGTGAAAAGGCTCATGAAGAAAATAATAAACAAACCACAAAATCAAACACAGCAACACACACACACACACAGATAGAGATAAAGAGAGAGAGAGAGAGAGAGAGAGAGAGAGAGAGAGAGAGAGAGAGAGAGAGAGAGAGAGAGAGAGAGAGAGAGAGAAGCTTCCTCGTGTGGCGCATGTGACTAGCTGACTAGTCTTATAGATAGAAAGTGTGAATGGCAGAGACTCCCTGACTGGTGAGCCTGCTGTGTCAAGTCACTCTATCCTCCACTGCATTTCATACAGTCACACCAGTAAAGCAGGCTAGAGACTACCCCACTGACACAGACGATCATGAACATTGTTCATTATTACCAGGTTAACTTCTATCATTAACATCACGGTTCACAGGTTTACAACAACCAATCCATCTACTGTTCATGTGTGTTGTGTGCAGTAAAGTATAAAGGTATCTCAGTAGCCAGATCTTGCAAAAAATACCTCTAGATCTGACTGACTGCATTGCCAGGGAAAGAATGTGGATAGATTTGCCTAGAAATGCTCCATACTGTGCAATGTGGAATGCAGCATCCCTGTTTGTGTAAAACAACAGCAGCTATGTTGTGCATGTACATGCATGCTATCTATGCACGCGCCTGTGTGTGTGTGTGTGTGTGTGTATGCGTGTGCGTGTGTGTGTGTGTGTATGTGTTGCTATGGAACCTGCACCTTTTATTATAATGTGTGTGTATTAGAAGCCCCAGAGTACAAGGCAGGCAGAAGTAACCTTGCCTTAGCAAGGATTTCTGGATCCAGCCAGCCTCTGTTTGGAGTGTGATATTCTAGTCTCCTTGAAGTGTCAAACAGGGCCTGCATTCAGCATCTAAAACCACATCGTATACTGTCATTAACCAAAATGTAAAATAAAACTCAACACATCTAATCTCTCGTATTACAATTAAAAAATACACTTGCCTGTACAAATCAAGCCCTCCTGTGTAGTATGGGGGGGGGTTAGCTAAATGCGCCAAGACCTGACAAAATAGGTATTTTGATTGACATTGATTGCCTCAATTAATTAAACATTAAACAAATACTGAGCAAATTGTTGGTTTCATCAGTCTGACTATTTGCAGGTCTTAGAAATATTTTAAATAAACATTTCATACTGAATGTTTACTTCTTAAAATAAATGTAAATACTGAAATGAGTAAATAAAGCACAGCGCTAACAATGAAAATCAACCCCACTTTCTGTTAGCGCTGCCATGCGTACAGGGGTCTGTGTAGCCTATCAGACGTTCAGCTTGCTTATGAGTTGCTAAAGAATGGAAGAGGCCAAGACTAACTATCTCATAACTGGTTGACTGGGTGTGGTGAGCATTTCACAATTGGTTGCCTAGCTCATGTGATCTCTCGCAATCGCCCTTGTTTAACCCTTATCATTTTAGTACCACACAATAAATATATTGAAAAAAACGAAGCTTTTGTGACGATGTAGTTTTAAGTTACGGCTTCATTTCTCATTTACTTTTTATTCATTTACATTTACTTAAATTCATTTGGGCAATTATTTTCTCTGAATTGGAGTCTGGTAGAAGTAGCCTATTGCATTTTAAAGTATATGATACCTACTTGTATTAAATGCATGGTGAGCATTAATTACAAGTGTTTTTACAACGGACTGATTTGACAAATGCTCTCTAATACAAAATGGTGCTGGTATGCTTGTTTGAGAGTAAGAGCTAAACATATTGCGGTGCCCACAGCTGTCCCTGGAGCCCACAGGAGTAATCTGTATGTCAAAGAGCCCAGACAAAGCAGCTATTTACTGGGCCCACCTGCCACACTATGCAGACGACACTAGCAATTGTGCCGGATACTAATGGGCTAACTACATCACATCTCATCATGTGTCATGTATGCATGTAATTAGGATTGCTGAGTCACAGAACATAACACTTAAACTCTCAGTGTATTTCTGATCCAAGGATACTGTTGGTTTACAAGCATTAATTTAAATAAAACTACACACTGGCTAATACAATATTAGAATGATATTTTTTTTCCTGACCGATACAGTAGCCTGTATCAAAGGGATGATATTGGGAACAAAAAATAAAAGAAACTGCTGCCCTCATCATTTCTTCATGTTTCACCTTTACTGTCCCACAAATGCTCCTTCTGCTCTCACAAAACACAGTGCTGACTCAGGTGTTTTCACATTACTGTGACAACACAACTTCCCGTTACACATTCTGACACAGCACCATGGCAACAGCCAAGATAAAACCCGTACAAAAAGTCCCAAATTGCAGACATTGAAAGCCAATTGCCTAAAACATCTAACAAAGTAACTGTATTACAACAGTCCAAATAAAAATCCCACAGTTTGGATTATGGCATGTAAAGACATTTAACAACGTCACTATTGACATTTTCAACCATGTATCCATGATATGATATGATATGGTATACAAGTATTTTTTCTTACAAAATTTTATTTACGCTATTTAGAGAAGGAAATCTTAAATATCCCATTGTTTATAGTACAGATGGATTTTCATTGTAATACATCATGTATTGCAGAATCACGTGTATGGTATTGTGTGTACAGTGCCATCATAGCATTGTATGATTTATGTTTCCACCATATTTGGCACAATTCAGATAATCTGGCCATTTTCCCAAATACATTTTTCACCTGTACAACCAAACAACGTGGAAATCAGCTTGCATATTAGTTGCTGACTACAACAAAAATGTATGTCAGGGCAAATGTTAAGAACTACATTATGAAAACGACAAATCTAATGGTAACAATAGGGACAGATGGCCATACATACAACATCTCCTAAAACCTTGTTTTAGTGAACTGAACAGAGACCAATGTTTTTAGCCCAGAGGTCTTCAACGAGATGTCCGGCACCCCTAGGGGTCCCCACAGGTACTGCAGGACGTCCTTAAAATAATTTGATCCACAGAACAGTTTTTCATCCAAGAAATAAAATTAAAATATACATTACCTTAAATACAACCTGTGCTTAATGTACACATTTGTCAATAAATGTCTTAAACTGCTTAGTTAGTGGCCTACTACTAGACGCCTTACATATGATTGTTGGCCTGCTTGTTGGCCTAAACTAAATATCTGATACCATATGTGATAGAGGGTCCCTGTGCTGTGGTCAGCCAAGGGGTCCTCATCCAGAAAAACATTGAATACCTCTGTCTTAGCCAGCTCTGCTGCTACACCTGTCAGAGGCAAGTATCGAGAGCTGCTTATCCAGGCTTAGGAGATGATCTCAAGTTAACACTGCCATGCCCTTGTGTCTTGACACACGCAACAAGTGGGATAAAGGTGGAACTGGGAGGCATCTAGCTGAACCATCAGCGTTGTGAAGTTACTGTGGAATCTGTGCATCAGTCACAGCTTGGTGTTGATGTGCAGCATTTCTTCACAATGATATCAAGTATCTGTGACACCTAAATGTGGCAGGCAAGTCATACGTCATACCGATGACTAGCTTTTCATAATGAGAATATAACGCCATTTGTGTGATTCTGAGCTTTAAATTCTGCTTAATGTTTTCTCATTCTGCACATGTATAGCAGAACACACACACACACATGCCCAAGCACCCCCCCCCACACACACACACACACACACACACACACACACATATACAAACACACTGGATCCACCTGCTTTACCACTCTAATCTCTGGATAAACCTAGTAGATTCTCACACACCGTTCAAGTTAAAAATGTTGCAGGTTTTCCAACAAAGAAAACATTTAACTTGCACCTTCAGGCCAACAGCCAAGCATACTGTATTTAGCTATAGGTCCGTTATGAGAACTATAGTGATGTTCTGCATCACAGCTATTGTGGATCGTTAAAAAAATACATTACAACTTGCAATACCTAACAAACATTTGCATCTTAATGACTGTAATGCTTTTGCACAGGGCACAAATGCATGCATGAATACAGTACATACGTAGACAGTTTCCTGATAAGACAACATTACCTGGAGCCTGCACCATTGTCTTCGTCGCTGGACAGAGGAATATCTGGAAGCTGGACACACAAAGTTCACTCACCGTCCCCATGGTCCCAGTTAAAGCAATGTGGTATAAATGTGTAAGTAGCTACTGTTGGTGTGATGTGATTATGTGAGGTGGTGGTGTGCTTATAATTCAAGGTGTTGCAGAGAAGAGGTCTGGGATGGCCACAGCGGATGGTTTTTCGCGGCTGCTTTGAAGCAAAATCCCATTCGGACGCACGGGATTCCTCCCAAGGTTCTTCTCTGGCGACCCCACTTTCAAGTAATCCCCAGTGTGAAAAACGGTCCTCTCTCGTGCGTGCGTTCTCTTTCTCTCTCTGTCTCCCTCTATGTCTTCTTTGTAGCACAACTTTCCTGTGCGTTGCTCCCACTTCTGCTTTGACCCTCTCTGACGCTTCCCCTTTTCTGTGCTCTCTTCCTCCTCGCAGTTTCTCTCTGTCTCCACTGCCATTCTCCATCTGCCAGACTCCCTCACTCTCTCTGCCGCTCGCCCACTCCTGAGCTGCCTTGGTACTTATACTGAGATTTTCTTAAACCCTGCAAATAGAGAAAAGTGTACATTACCACACCCTATGGACACATTTGCAGTGGCAAGCTTCTCTCTGTACCCCACCCCCCTTCCCAACACATCTCTCTCTCTCTCTCTCTCTCTCTCTCTCTCTCTGTCTCTCATATTGTCACAGACACAAGCTGCTTCAAGTATACCTGATGATATTCACCAAACCTGCTGTGAAGACAAATACACAGACAAAAGTAATGAGACAGACCATTATTGAGCCTGTACCGAAGCTATAGCCAGGATTTTATCCTAAATGTATGTAGCATAGCATGTTTTGTTTTTTTGTTTCCTGTTTTACTGTGTTGATTTTTGACGCTCGTCAGTTTTTGCCGTCTTTGCTGTTTTTTCTTTACTGTAAATCCAGATTTCATTGTTGCTTGGCAACAGGTTAGAAAAAAAAACAGACTTGTTTCTTTTCTGAAACTGTGTAAAATGTGTTTTGATTACAGTAGGATATTGTTGAGCTACTGTATTCTATTGAGATATTCTATACGCACACCCACACCCACACATACACATTAATGCATTAATCATATAGTTGAGGTCACACACGGCTGTCCCATCAATAACCCGCCTTTTCAATTCAACTTCTAGAGGCAATGGAATCTATTCAGCTTGTCAGCTTTCACTCTGTACACGTTATTAATACCATAAGGGACAGTATCAACTTCCAACAACTTCCTCTGACACAGGGCCAATCATTTCCCTCACAAGAAACTGATATGCAACAGAATAAATGCAACAGAATATGAATATACTGTATCTATCTATCTATATATCTTTATATACAGTAATATCCACACATTAAGCTAAAGTAAATAAAAAGAAAATCAACCTAAAATTACACGTTTGAAAAACTAAAATTGACATTAGAGATTTAAATGTATGTATGTAATATTATTATAACATAACTATTCATATATTATCAATGCAGTACGCCCTTACTGATTACGGTAACAGAATAAGCAGATTTCTTCAGAAACATATTTTTTCTTGGACAGTATACTGACACCTACTGGCGGGGATGGGACTATGCCGTTATACTTACCCAAACCTAGGGGTAAACGGCAACCGCTGAAAATTACAAAAAAATGCTCATTCAATACAAAACTTATTTAAAACTCTAATGTTAACTTTAAGACTAAGTACTTAAAATTGCTTAGAGGACGTGGTTGTAGGTGGTAGAAGTCTTTCTCCGAGACCCGAAATTCTGAGACCCGACCCCTGACATAAATGCCATGATTCTCGGGTAAATGCGATTTACCAAGTGGACCCAATAAATACATTAATTGATATATATGTTTACATTATTATATGTAGCTTAATAAAGAAGCAATTACAAAATGTTGAAAACTAAGAAAAAAAAACAGCATTTTGTTTGTCATAGATTGATGAAACTGCAGGATCATTCAGTGGCGCTGGTGAGCAATCGGCCTACGATTGCCAGCACCCATGATCATATAGGCAACTTGCTTTTACTTTTACTTGCTTGCGGATCTGACCATGGTCTGTGCAGGGTCCGTGATAGGAATTGCAAACTGAAATATCAAATACATCCACCCTTGGCTTCTGTTGATACATCTAAATGAACTCAAATATGACCTAAATTCATTTGCTTCCTTTATTATCATTTGACGGCAGTCAAACTTAACCAATTTATCTGCAATATTCTTTGACTATTAATTATTTTAAGGTTCTGTTTATTATTTCGGTACTCAGCGGGTCATTTGGACTCAAACGGGTATGGGTACCATCAGTGGCGTTTTGATTGGTTTATGAATAGAGGGGCAAATGTTTGTTAATAAAATGTACTTCAATACACAGCTGAGGC
>JAODUK010044010.1:0-20248 GCA_027564635.1 Typhlichthys eigenmanni
GCGCGCACTCCAACGTGACGTCACTTGAGGGTGGAGACAGGAACACCTACATATACACAAGAAACACATACCACGACGACACACACATCCTACAGATAGGAGTGGGGGTCGTAACACTGTTATAGCCTACTATGCTGTTTTGTCCAACCTGGTTACCGTAACTAGGTTGGACAGGTGAAAGGGATCTTGGGATCGTTCAGTTATGGAGGTGCAGACGTTTCTCTGTCTGGTTGCCAACAACAAGAAGCAACGGGAGCTGGATGGGGATATTTGATAACCTAAAAGTGACAGATCTACTGTATATAAATGGTAAATGGTAAATGGACTGCATTTATATAGTGCTTTTATCAAAAGCGCTTTATAGTATTTTGCCTCACATTCACCCATTCACACACACATTCACACTAATAGTGATTAAATTGCTGCCATTGTAAGGTGCAACCAACCACCGGGAGCAGTTAGGGTTTAGGCATCTTGCTCAAGGATGCTAACAGGTAGGTCAACACCTGGGTTCGAACCCACAACCTTCGACCAGCGGCTGTTACTATGACGACCATCTATGCTGAAGTCGTACAGTATGCAGTGGAAAATGAAGTACCTGGTACGAGAACGAGTTGAGTTGAGTTGATTCACTGTGCGGTGGAAAAGCGCCATAACTACTCAGTAAGTTATTTCTGATCAATGCATCTGATAAATGACCTGATTAACACTGTACTATGATATTCACATGGGCCTGCTAGCATGAGGTGACTGAGGCAGGCAAATAAAAGGCAAATAAAAAGTGTACAAAATGTGTACAATATATACTGTAACGCTACTCTATCATCTGTGCATTTCCCAAAGCTGTAATCCACAATGTTGTTTTTCAACATTCAAACGAGCGAGAACAAAAGCTGCAACAACAACAACATCAACAACAATGTCAACATCACCAACAACAGCAAGAACAACAATAACAGCAACAACAATAAAAACAACAACATCACAATAACAACATCATCACCAACAACAACAGCAACATCAATGTCAACATCAACAACAGCATCAACAGCAAGTGAGAGACGTGTCCTTGGTGTCTGGGTCAGACCGTGCTTCCCAGCCGCCATAGCCCACCCCCCCATACCTCCGCTCGTCCAGCCTGCCGCCATCTGTCTGAAGGGCTGAAGGCATTGTCATGGCAACGGCTCTTCTTGCTGCCGTTGTGTCAATTACACTCTTCAACACGGGGACGTGTCTGGCCGCGGGCGGCAGGTGCACATCCTCTGGCATACACGTACATCTCAAGGCCGCGCACGGTTTACCTCAGCCATGCATTCAAGATCGTGCACGTCAGCCGTGCACACACCTAATCACAGTCATTTGATGACTCAAATAATAGGGTCGTTAAATGACCTAACAATTAAGAAGGTTGTGTCTCCATGGAGATATTTGCTGAATTTGAAATACAAGTGTATTGGATTAGAATCGTTAACCCCAACGTTTATATAACATTTATTAATATGTCCCATTCACATCCTGACCAAAATATGAACCAGTTTTTATGCCATATTATAAAATGAAAAGCACAGTTTTTCCATGGTTTCTGACTTGTTTCTCGTTCTCCTTGACAAAGGCAATATGGCCGTTGGTGTAAATGTGTTCCTTTACGGACCATTTTGTTTATGTCAATGTTTGAGTTTAGGGAACATTATGGGAGCTTTCCATCACTTTGAACCACATTGCCTCATTTTACTTCTACGTTTGATGGTGGTCTAAATTAACTGCATAAAAACAAAAGTAACTGTGAGCATTATTTGCAATCCTAACACACACACATGGACACACACACACTTAAAACCCCACAGGCCCTAGGCAGTGACAGGACCTGCATGGCTGGACACTCTCATGCAGCCTCTGACTCTCAGACTCAACAAAGCCAGCACGCATCATCTGTCTAAGCTCCAAGTCGGAGCTTTGGTTCCACGGGCAGGAATGTGTGGAATGACAGGATATGATGACGGGTGGAGGGCAGGAAGGGGAGGGGGGAGGGGGGACAAGGAATGCAGATGCTTCAACAGGCTCTCTCTTCGTGAGACAGGTTCAATACCAGATTAGATAGCAAGCAGCGGCTGTCTCCGCCAGGGCTCATTCATCATTCACGTACGGAAATGAGTGGGACATAGTAGAGAGCGGTGTGTTCTGGGCCCTAAGCGAGGCCCTGCTATAAAACGTTTGTTTGTCACGCCGGCGGCCGTGGCCGTCGGGCCGCGGCTGAGGGGAAGAGTCGTCACTAAGATAAGGCCTTCTAACAGCACCTGCTTCCTCTTCGGATGACAGCAGCAGGAAAATCCCTTCCGGTCTCGCCTCCATCTAGACCCCGCTCCCCAGACAGAGAGTAACAATGCTCCACATATAGACGCGTTGGAATAGTACCGACGATGAGCAGTGAGTCTATTGCCTGCGTTGAGTAGGTGTGATTATCATTAAAGAGTAACTGCACCCTAAAATGCCTTCGTTTTAGCTATAAACTAAGTAATTTGTAACTGTAACTGCATTGAGACACATCAGTGCTGGTGTAATATAACTAAATCCCCATATTTAGAAGAGTCCGCGTTTTATGGGCTGAAAATGGCTCTACACGCTATATCCGTTAAATATCACCCCAGGACCTGGCTGGCTTCCAACGGTACCTTTCAACCACTTGTGCTTCATCAATTTCAATGTTAACGTTCATGTTAACAGGGCCCCTATCTCAGCCCCTCCCCTCACGCAGCTCCTTGACCACGTTTTAGCATTTTTCAAAGTTGTGCAGTGGGTGGAGTCAGGCTCAGAGCTGGGGTGACGTTACACTGTAAAGTTAACCACCCACTTTGTGATGCCAAATACAGCAATGCTCTCATCTGCAGTTAAATACTACATTACGTAAATACTACTTAAAGCCTGTAAAGCCCTCTGCCTCCACCACAACCATCACACAGTAGCTCTCACAATAACAACCGGCTGTGAATACAGGATTGGCTAAATAAATAACTCTCCCTCCCCCGAGTCTGTTTTGCTCTGTGCAACCTGCTAATTGATAAAGCTTCCACTTAATTGCTTGTGTGATCTACAGCTAGTCCCAGAGCACACTTGTGTCTTGGCGAAGGGGCTGAGGAGCCTAAACGACGCTGCCTCTTTTTTGATTTAGGTGGATTCTAAATAATGCCCTTGACTTAACGCTGCTGTGTCGGGGGGGGGGGGGGGGGGGGGGGGATTTGCATGTTAGAACAAGAGCTAGCTAAAAAAAGAACAAGAGTGCAGTTCTGTAAATACCATAAACAACTCCCTCCCCCTCCACTGGAGCCAGTGCGTGTGCTGTGTGCAGACATTCATGTGATTGACAGGTCATTGTAGCATGGCAAAGGTGTCTGGTAAAATCTAAATCGATTGTATACAGCACATGGAACCAGAGCTGATCACTCTCAACGAGCATTTCACTCACTAGCTGTGTTTACATGGACGCTGTTATTCCAAATGAAACCTGGTTAAAAGTCCAACCCAAATAAAAATGCTCCATATAAACACTTAAGTCGGAAGAGAAAGGCCCTACAAGATATTTGATATTGACATTTCATTCCGAAGCAGAGGGAGGGGTTATATAAACTATTCCCAACGCGATTGAAATAAGAATTCTACCATGTAAACGGTTAAACACGATTACTTCCTGGTTGCTTTCTTCTGCACATGCCCAGTCTAACCCCAGAGTTCCACCGGGCACGTGTGCGCAGCGTTCCGGCTCCGACGCGGGTTTATTCCGTCCTCTCGAAGCGTCAACTTCCACCGGGAGCATTTCAAAAGCGTAGCGCTGCGATGCAGTTGTATTGGCGAGATCAACAAAAACTACTTTGCTTGTCCGACATTGACTTTCACTCACTTCCACTCCACAAAACAATGGTAACGCACGCAAATAAGTGAATGGGAGCTAGTAATGTTACTATCCTCCAGTCAAACAAATAGCCTCACTCTCCCCAACATCTATTCTGATTAATTACAACAGCACATGCAAACGCCAGACACGGTGAGATGACACATGTAAACACAGGGAAACATGCATGGAACCCGGAATCTTCAATGGGAAGAATCCTTTACGGAAAGACAAAAAAGTGTCCATGTAAAGCCAGCTATTGATATATGACAGATATCTATGATAGTTCTAACCAATTGACAGATCCTAAGCCCCGCCCCTTTCAATTGTCCAACCTAGTTCCTGTAACTAAAACAGCATAGAAAGCTATTACAGGAAAACAGACATTTGATGGAGTTTCTGTCGGATTAAAAAAATGCTCAACTGTTATTGGAGGGAAAAAGGGGGCGGAGCTTTGGATAGGTCAACAGGTAAAGCTTTAAATTTCTTCCAACAGCTTCATTAAAGAAGAATGTGGGAAAGAGTTAAAAAAGGATAGTGATCATTACATGCAGTGGGGGATATTATGGGCCCGAATGCAGTCCTAGCCATATTTCTGCTAGGGGGCGATAAGCCATAGGGCAGGTTAATTACGACGTGGGGTAGGAGGTAGCAATAAACATTGTGGGTTTTATGAATGCATTTAATGACCGGGTGAATTTAATTTCCGGTGTTGCCGAAATTATAGAGGTAATTTTTTACTCTAAAGGTTAAAGATCTAAAAAGGATGAATATGCCCTGAACAATAGAACTGGGTAACGTTCATTTAAAATAAACTTGTGTTAACTATATTGTGAATTTTGTTCATTATACTTTACTGGTATCTCTCACAATTTGAAACAATCTAATGTTTTGCAATTGCTGGAGAATGAATACAGACTTACGGCATAATTATACTATACAAATCTTCACACCAAGAAACATTATACCAAGACTGAGGAGAAACTATATGCTGGGTTGCTTTTTCTGTTAATGTCAGCGAGGCATTATGGATGGGTTATACAACTGTGTGTACAATGTAGGGAAAATGCCACAGAGATTGTTTCAGCATCTCAGCAATTAGTGTGCACACCCTGCATCTTCTCTCCAGGATAAATCACCTGCTTGTCACAGTGAGAATGCATATCCTGCAGACGTACTCGGTGGGAACCGATGGCAGATACACCGTGAAATACTTTTAGATAGACTGTTTGTAGCCTGTAGACTTAAGAAATAAAATCCCAGCATGATCAATGATACACTACAGTAAGTTCATATGGATATTAGCCAGTTTTATTTTTTCTCTCTCACAGGGGCATTTCAAAAATGTACACTCCCACCGTTTTTGATTACCGTATTTTTTCCGTCATTTTCACAGACGTCAATCTGCCCACTTCAATTTATCGTGCATTATTGCTCCACCCGTCCCCATTCTGGTCTGAATCCCTCTCAACCACAGGATAGCCTTGCAATTTATTTTCCATTTTAGCTTCTAACCTGCTTTCCCATCCCCTCTGCACCCCCCCCCGCCTCCCTCGGAGGTAGTTATAACCTGCACAAGACCCCTGCTACGCTTCAGTGCTCTGTGGACATACAGTAAACCCTGAAGGGGGATGGGGGGGCTAGAGAAGATTGTTTGTATTAATCCCGACGCTCCACCCTTTCAATATTCATGCAGTGTGTAATAAAACATAAACAAAGCAACATTCCTGGATAGGGTGGGAAAGTCATGTCACAGCCAAGACACAATGAAGAACGAAAAAAAAAGAAAAGAATTCCAAGTCATGTACAAAAAAGTGCAGGCCAAGCGATGCGTTCACTGCAGCGACGTATGCAACGTTCAAAAGCACGCTGCTATAAAAGGTCCTTGTTATGATGACGCCATGCCGCAGCGATCTGGCTGGAAATAATTCAAAGGAGCTGGGACACTGTTTGTGGCTCCGGTGGGGTGGGGGGGAAGCCTTTGAAATGAAAATGATCCCCATCCCCAGTTAGCACAGAAGGGTGCCAGAAGGTGCCATAGTCTTTTGTTTAATGCTTTCAGAAGATCCAAGGTGAACTCTGCTAACACAGAGGCATGACAGTTTAGGGTGGAAGATGTTTAAGCAACGACTTCTGCTCTTGTATAGCAACAGCATGTCAGGAGGACCTTGTTTAAGCTAACATGCTGACTTTCAATCTGTATACAATTATATGTACACGTACACGCACACCCATGCGCGCACACACACACACACACGCGCGCGGAGGTAAATCAGTGAAGTGTGTAGAGAGTGCAAACGCTGGAGCATTTTGAGTTCACCTCAGGGAAGCAGGAATAAAGGGGTTCTCCTCTCATCTCCCCCGTTACACTACACGGTTACTCCCAAACGCACACGCTTCCTCAACTCTGCCTTTAAAACACAAATAAATAAACCTGATTCAACTCAAGATCATCGTTACACACCTCTACTGCAATCAATCACAATGGAAATAAGCCCTTAAGTTTTATAGCATTTTTATCCTTTTGATGATTGTTTTGTTCTGGTAGTTGTGGCATTTACGTATTGAATTTAGCAGACACTTTTATCCAAAGCGACTTATATTACGAACTGTATATTTGTCAGCAGCAGAAGAGAGATCATACACCAGTTGTCCTAGCAACCAACATTCTGTTGGGACATTGACAACAGCATGTCATTAGAGCTAATTATGTTATGTAACATTTACAACATAGTTATCTAACATACCAGGAAGACCTGCACAAGTGCCGACAAAGTGCCAATATTCTAAGAACTTACCAAGGACAGAAAGAAAGTAGCATCTCTTGTCATAAAAAACAACCAATCAGTCTGTAAAACTGTGGACCAGGCCCTTTTGCCCAGATTATATTCTTTTATTTTGTTAATTGTTATTTCTAACCTAATGTAGTGTTATACACATTATATATTTTCTATTGTGGACCAAGGGTCGAGAACTATGACCCGGACCAAATCAGAATGCTAGCAGACGATCATGTGACCGCTTCAGTAAAAATGTAAAACTAAACTGTTGTCTTCAGAGGGAGTGGAGCAAAGATGAGGAGCGTCTCCTTACTGTATATTTATTTTACGCTGATAAATTGTAATCTTTAAAACCCTTAATCTAATTAAAATTCTACACCACAGGATAATCGATCAGAGCCATCAACAAATCGGGTCTGTGCTGACCACCATCGGAAGGGGGAAATTTGACACATAATCGGGCTAATTATACTGTGTGCCCGTCTTAAGTCATTTTGGAGAACGCTTGCTAAATTCAAACTCAAATCACAACAAAAACAAATCTCCCTTCAATGCCATGAGATGCTCCCTCAGAAGCTCTGCCCTCCACACTGGAAACACATTGCGAAGGCTAGAATAATGTTGTTGTGTGGTGCGGTCTGCACCACTTTGTTTATGTACCCATTTACGAAGCCTGGGTTTTTTCTTTTCAGCACGCACAGAGAACGGTAAAGTACAGTAAGTGCATTTAGCTTACAATCGCTTAGTATACCTTTAAAGTGTAACCCCACGCTAAATTGTGTTTTTTGTTTTTAAAGTACATACTGCACTGTGGTAAGAGACATAAATAATATAAATGTCAGGGTTTATTGGTCTGAAAAGGGCCCCCTTCTCAGCCCCTCCCTCACTCAGACCCTTGAGAAGGTATTTGAACTTAACTCATGTGGATGCTCGTTGTGACAGCATGGTCCCACCAAAGTCCTTATAGAAGGTCTCTGGTCCTACACAAAGTAGATGGTCGCTAGGCAGGGTCGCGTCGCATGGGGGTCCGGTTGCGGAGGTCAAATGGATGAATGGCCGAATGGCCATAACTAGCGCTTCTGTTTACCTTCTCAACAATGAGAGGAAACATCTGTGAGACCACATGTGGAAACATCATGTGGAGACACTGCCTGGCTCCTCTCCAGCATTGAGACCCACCCCACCTCCCCCTCCTCCCTCCACCACCAAGTTGATCATTGTTATGCAAGACACAAATCTGGCCAATTGATGATTATAGTTTGGCTGGCACAGAACTGGTATTACTACCTGGGGGATTGTACTGATTGCTGGTACTGTTCAGTGAACTGCCATGTCAGTCATTTGTAGAGTAAAAATAATAATGTACAGTCTGGAAGGCTGAAGTGGTACTTTCGCTCTATCAGTGTAGCTGGAGGGAGATCCTGTAATGTTATCTTTACACGTTACAGAAAGCGTGTCATTTTGGAAGACCATTGATTTAGAGGGCCAGTGATTAATTGTTACTGTTGAATTACAGTATATTGACCAAATCTACTATTTATTATATTCACAAATTATATTTAGAAATCACTGTATGTATGTATGTATGTATGTATGTATGTATACAGTATGTATGTACATACGTACGTACGCATACTGCATGTAATATGTATGTAGCCTACCATTTTCATTTGCATTTTAACAGGACATGTAACAGCAGACAAATATAAAGTCTATCCACCTAGAGGAATCACTCACAAGACAGGCTATGTAGTGCCATGGTAAACTATTTCCAAATTTAAACAATGAACAATGATTAGTTAATTTTAGCTGACTTGAATTTGCATAAATGTAAGAGCAGTATATGCTACAGGTAGCAATTAGAATGTCAATAACAACAAACAACAAAACCTGCCTATCTGCAGTTAGATGTCGTGTTCTAATACAGGTAGCAGTGCTCTTTAATCTCAACTGTCTTTAGGGGTTATAATGAGTGTGTAATTTCCTGTGACAACAAAATAACACGTTATTGTTAAAAGCCACTTGCTGGAGTTTGAGCTATTACTTTAACTGCACTACATACACGCACGCACACACACACACGCACACACACATACACGCACGTGCACTTCACACACACACGCACATACAGTACAACAGCACAGCTTTAGCAGCAACATCCTGTTCAAATATACAGTATGCCACCTTGAGGGATCCTGAGCTGTGTTGACATGTGGATAATAGCTCATATGATTGACAGCTGTGTAATGTGGGTGCAACCTGGAAATGCAAGCCTTCCACGAGACAGTACAGGCGTCTGGTGAGCCCATCACAGTTAACAAGAATCTGCCGTCGCTCAAGGGAATAGGGGAACAATGCTTCTCATGAGTAACCTTACAGGCTCTTGATTATGTATTCTTGAGCCTTGGTTGTGTCTATGTTGCTAATAGACACACTATTTATTACCAATATGTTGTTCTGCTGTTAAGCATGCCCGAGGCCTTGTATTTGTAAAATATTAACTGTCAGAAAAAACAATCGACTCACAGTTGTCGGAAGAAGCTAGCCTGTATTCTTTAAAGGTTCCATATCATTCATTCCATGTTTTCTTAACATTTGAAATTTAAGCCATATCTATCTTGTCTGCAATGTGTGTGTGTGTGTGTGTCTGTCTGTATGTTCAGGTGTGTGCATGCATGTGTGGGTGTTTCTAATAAGTTTCCAGCAAGCCTTAGATGTTAGGAAAGGGACAGTCAAATGCAGGGTAGAGGGGGAGATGGATCTTTGTACTGAAATAGATGCATATATGCATTACTGACGATCCCTTTCTTCATAAACAATCAAAGTAAATGAGAAAGCTTTCAGGCATTTGAGCTCAAAGGCAGGTCTTTCAGGAGACCACAATCCTTTTGATTCGGTCCACTCTCTTATAAAAATAAGCTTGCATCGCCGTCATACGGCCCATAAGCAAATCAAAAGGGCTTGTTCTCCATGGCATTGAAAATAGTTCACCTGCAAGAGAGGACAGGAATGGGAATACCAGTTATCTAATATCTATACACTACTTTCAAAGACAACACAGCAGAAATCTATTCTTTAGAGAACATTAAATAAAGATGCGTCTAAAATGGCAAAACAACATTAATAACCATTTTGGGTTCCCACCAGTAGTTCAGTAAGGACTACTTTGTCAAAGGATATGATTCACTTATTTATTTATATTTGGAGGTAACCTCTGTTCTGTTAGCTCCCTGCCCTCTCATGCCCACACATGGAAAGCCACAGCTGGGAGAGCACAAGGGAATCCCCCCGCTCCTCCACCAGGAGCAGAACAGGGCAAGCCACAGACAACATACATAGAGCAACACAGACCCACAACAGAACAAGTGGTTCACCAGCCTAACATATTTATAATAAGCACTCAGGTAACTGACCTATGCGTGTTGAGCAGAACCAGCTGGTATATCTGTTGATGGACCAACAACGTGACACGTGTCCTGCCTGAACCTCCGCTGCGCTTTGTTTTAATTTGTAATCCCAAGATTCATATATTCATATATTATATATATTATATATTCCACTCTACAGGTCGGCTGTTTCAACAGCCATGCTGTAGGTCACGTGCTCAGTCAGAACAGAAGCAACTCCATATTTCTTCTCCTTCACTTTCTTCACTTTCTATAAATGGTTGTATGTAAGTAGTGTTTGCAGCAGCACGTAAATTACAGTGTTTATGCTGCGTCTTACTTGGAGAGGGAGAGAAATATGAAGTCAGTAGGACTATGCATAAGCAGAGGACCCACGTAAAGTAATTGAGACTTTATGGCACCGTGAGCCATTTCTAAAAATAAGAAGGAGAAAGTCCCTGTCCAGGGACTGTGGTTGAAAATTAGCCGGCTGGCTTAAACCGGTACTTTCACAGAAATGTTGATTCATGTGCATTGTCCCTGTAAAAAAACTAAAGCTCAATCAACCAATCAATCAATCAATCAATCAATCAATCAAAGTAAAATGTGTTTGTGTGTGTTGCTACTAGCCATGTGTGCCAGAGGTAACACTGTGAACCAATGTCTTGGGGAGGGAGACATCGAAGTGACAGAAAAAGCTTGGTTTGCACATTGTGTAGCATACAGGAGTCAGCACTTCACATTTAGCTAACAAAATTGAACTGACTTGAATACCCTTGCCTCATACATGATAAGCGGTATGAAGTATTAGCCTAGGAGTCCTGGGGGACTCATCAATGATATGCATATATGCAAATAGGCATACTCCAGATGACATTTATGTCTGCAGCGGCAACCTCCTGCCTTCGCCTCATTAATGTCCCAGCTGTGGATGAATCCCTCCAGCATCGCCCCTCCATCACACACCCTGCGTCTCGCGTAAAATCAGCGTTGTGCAAAATGGACGCCATTTTATACAACGCTTTTCCAACCTTCAGGCCACTCTAAGCGCTGTACAGTATTGCCTCATGTTCACCCACTCACACATTCACACACCGATGGTGATGGCTGCCTTGCAAGGTGCCACCTGGGAGCAGTGAAGGTTAGGTGTCTTGCTCAGGGACACCTCGGCACTTGGTGAACGTCTAACGTTCAAAGCAGAAGACGTTAGCACAACGGCATAGCAGTGTCACTCTTCTGTCTAGGTTTATAACACACACTGTTCTGTATATTTGCCTCGAATGCCTGTTGTTGCAGTTATGACACCTGTATTCTTCCTGAAGACTTAAATTAATATAATACAGGAGCTTAAGTGCCTTAAGCCTTTTCATGGCAGTAGTTATCAACAGAAATGTGTGAACTATGTGCATTTATGGAGTATATGAGCCTGGTTAAAACCATTCTGATTTAGCAAGCTCCACCTCCGTGATTCAGTGCAGACAGCAATTAAGTGCCTGTGATCAGAAAATCATCCCTACGTGAATGTTTTTATAAGTGCTGGAAACATCTGCTACCGCCCGTGTTTGAAAATCATTTTGTTGCTCTCATTAGGGAAAGGTGGTAAAATCACCTGCTTGATGATTTGATGGACACCTACCTAATGACAGTGCTTCAGCAAACAAACAGAGACTTCCCAGATATGTAAAGCAGTATAAACCGTACAGGTGAAGCTTGCAAAACCAGGATGGTTTCAACTGTATTGCTGTAGTGCCGTGTATGACCATTGCTCTGAACTCACTCACCCAAGTCAACTGGGAGTATCTTCAGCAGGGAGAGACTCTGTGTCTCTCTCCCCGAGAGACACAGCTGCCAGCACACAGTTATGCCCTGATGCATTCATAGCACTTATTGACTGCACTCTCAACATCATTAACACACTAGACCATAGTCTTTAAAGCTGTTGTAGCATTTGTGCTAAATTACTTATTTTTAAAATGTCCCTTGCCACACACAGACAGTGCAGCAGATTCCAATACAACATACAGGATATGCATGTGAACAAGCTGCCACACAGGAACTTAAGCCACTTTACTACTGAGTGAAATAAGTTAATAGAGGAACAACAAAACAGGAAGACACATACCGTCAGGAGTTCTTTCTGGAAGGACTTCCTCTCTTTGCCCTCCGCATTGTTGCAGTCCTCCTTCAGCTTCTCGAGCACGGAGGCGACCCGCTCGGGCTCGCTGTCCAGCTCGGCGCGGCAGAAATGGGTCAGCGGCAGGTTGGTGTATCCGAGGGCGTCCGCGAACGCCCGCCAGCTGCCGATGTTCTCCATCAGCACGGTTCTCACGGAGGCGTAGATGTACGTAAGGAACTTGCAGGGCTTCAACACATGCTCCAGGAGAAGCGTGGTCGTGAGGTCCGGCCCGTTGAAGAAAATGGGCTTCACTTTGCCGACCACGAGAACGTTCTTGGCGTGGACGAGCCCAGTCTTGCCCTGGTAATACCCAATGTACCATTCCTTCATCCACAACTGCCCCTTCAGCTTGATCTTCTCCTCGCTCAAAAGAGCAACAAAATCCCCTTTTTTGTATTCCAGTAAGTACAGATTTTTGGTCTGACGGATGACAGTTTTTATTAGTTTTCCAAACTTCATGTTGCTAATCCTCCTGTCGTGGAAAACGGGGTATTTAGTGGCCACGGCCAGAGGGGATAGGACTATTTTGCCAACTTCTTTCTTCTTCAGGAAGCGCCTCTGCGCCGAGGTCTTCGTGCCCGTCTTGGGCGGCGGTGGCGGAGGCGTCTGAACGCAGAACTGTCCCAGCACGCAGTCCCGGTCATCCCTGACCTGGACCCTCAGCGTGAAGTCCGACACCTCGTCGGCGCTGCGCGACGCGATGACATACACGAGCCGGCACACCTTGCCCAGCTTCACCTGGAAGCCTCGGACCATGCATGCCCCCTCGCTTGCCCTGACCTCGTAGTGGGCCATGTTGGAGAAGACCCCCATGCGGAGGTCCTGCGGCCGGGACAGGACGAACTGGTGCTTTCCCCAGAGCTGCAGCGCGACGGGCGGGGCCGCCTGCGCGTGTGCGTGCCTCCCCGCCTCGCCGACCAGTAGTGTCTTCGGCGTGCAGTCGTGGCCGAAGACGGCCACCACCACCTTGAAGGACGGGTGGATGTGCTTGGGCCCGTAGACGCCCAGCGTGATCTTCTTGGCCACGTGCTCCCACACCGAGGAGTTCGGCGGCAGTGACGCCTCGGCCTGGGCCACCGTGCACATGTACGTGCACGGCTCCAGGTTGTCCAGGCACACCTGCGCCGTGTCCCCGTGCAGGTAGGCCAGCGGGACGGCCGTGTACGGCCCCTCCTTGCAGTCGGACCGCACGCACGCCAGCCGCGCCACCCCATGGCCCTCCGCCCTCACCGTCGCCGACACCTTCATCTCCAGGGTGACCGGCGTCCGGGTCTCCATGTTGCTGAGCTTCAGCTCCACCACGGGGCCGACGGTGGTGCAGCGGTCCGTGTTCAGCTCCAGCGGCGGGTCCAGCAGCGCCCGGAGGGAGATCTGCTGGCTGTCACCTGGGGCGACGTGGCCCTCGGGGACGAGCACGCTGATGCCCGTGTCCGGCAGCTGGACGGCACCGCCTGAGCGGTCCAGCCGGCACACGATGCTGGCCTCCACGGGCTGCGTCTGGCCCCAGCCGGGGCTCTGGCCCAGCGAGTCCAGGTCGTGGCAAGACCGGGCCAGCTTGCGGTGGTTGAGCCACGCCGCTCGGAAGTCCTCCCTGCTCTGGAACTGCTCGGGCGCGGGGGCCTTCAGGTTGCCGAAGAAGCCGGAGGCCGTCTGGGGACCGTCATCGGACTGCGACTGCAGGATGGACAGCTCGGAGAGGCTGTAGGAGCGCTTGCTACGGAAGAAAGGGTTGTCCCTGCGCAGGTTCTGGCCGGGCGCCAAGCCGGAGACGACGGGGTTCGTGTCGCCACGGAGCCCGAACCCATTCACATTGCCGTTGCCGGCGGTGGAGTTGGGCGCCGGTGGTGTAAGGGTGTCGAACAGAAGCAGGTCCACGGATTTCTCGTTGCTGTTCTGATCGAGCAAGTCCTGCATGGACCCGTTGAGAAAGGGATTGGAAGAGGCGTGGTTTGTTGTCGTTGCTGTTGTCGTGAAGGGATTTCCGTTCTGGAGATTGCTCGGTTTCAGGATAACCCCCGTCCACTCGCCGAGGAGGTCCATCTCCTTGGCAACCTCCTCGTTGCAGTCTCCTCCCACGGTGTCAATCATCCCACTGTCACTGAAGGAGGAGTCTCTGTAGTGGACGGGCTCCACGTAGGCAGCAGGGATGTAGCCCATCTCAGTGTGGTTGTGGGCGTACCACCAATCCCCCCCCGACGTGTCCAGGACGTACAGGCGGTCCCCTTTGGAGAACTTGAGGGTGGTGAAACTGGAAGGGCAGTAATCTTTAATGGCGACGACCTCCCTTGCGGTGCCAAAGGAGGCGGTAGCGTCCAGTCGTAAGGCACTGGGCGAAGGCACTAGAGAATGAGAACAGAGTTCATTACATTTTGTAGCGAGGCTGCAAATCATATGATTTATTTTTTAAATAAATACCAAAATCTTTCATAAAGCTGACATAAAAATTGCGAAAAAAAAACATTTAGGTAAAATTTTGAACAGGTAAAAATATGCAATTTATTAATCACAATTGCGTAAAGCGTGTGATTAAGTTCTGGATACGAGCGGCAAACCTTTGACATCATTAAGGCTGGCTTCTGATACGCCATCGCTGAGGTCTATCAGCGTTCCCTCAGACTTGCACCGGGGTAGAGAGATGTTGTTATAGTTGGTGGCTCGGATTCGATGCGCGGCCATTGTTGATTCACGTTGCTGCTCTGCTAGGTTTCATCTAGCTAACCGCTGAGCCTGTCATCGTCCTCCTGTGGCATCTGGAGAAAATGCAACACACACTATGTTAAAAGGTGGAGCCAGAGCCATGGAAATAACAGAGTTATGCCAAACCATAGCCATGGAAATAACAGAGTTACGCCAACGGAAGTTCAAAATTGTCAACGGTCACATGGTTCATGGAGAGGCTAATCAAACAAAATAACAATAGTTCCCGGAAGTGCATGGTGGGCAGTTTTAATATATATATATATACAGATGTATAACTTAATTTTTTGGTAATTAGTAGTCAATAAATGCACCAATGTACATTTAAAAAAGAATTTATAGGGTACTTTTAGTATTTAGGCTAACTTCCAGGAACTACTTTTGAGGATCCACGATCCGCCATTGCTGTGAAAAAACGGTCCATTAGAGTGAACAGAGATGGCGCGACTATCTCTTTACATGGCTCTGGGTGTAGCCAGTCATGCTAGAGAAGGACTGTTGATACTAAATCAAATCAGAAACCCATAAGGTGCTCCCTAAGAAGCTCCGCCCCCTAAAGGTATTGCCATTGCTGAGATAGTCTTGCATTGTGTGGTCTATTTTTTTCAAGTGTATTAGCTTACAATTGCTGACACCACCTTTAATAAAATAAAAATGTCTTATATGTAACTATGTATTTAAGTTTAAATAGTGTAGCCATTGATTGTACATTACATATAATATTGCTTTCCAATTACAGGAAGCAATGTTAATGGGACAATTACAAATGGATCTGTCTACAGGTAGATGCTGTGTGACACTGAAAGCATATAAGTCAAATTCATTAAAATTCATTAAGCTGAAACACACCCTGCTGCTTTACAAGTCTCATTTTGTTAGCATGCACATCACAACTACATATTTCAGGACATGCATTTCCCACACAGCAAGTTTCCTGCCAGTCCACCAAGCCTTGCTACCGTAGCTTCTTCTTCTTGATTTTTATAGCAGATGGCTAGCTTTGCTAGCTACCCTGCGGTTTCGGCTAAACCTTTCAGTGACACGACTTAGCTTTGCTAGCTACCCTGCGGTTTCGGCTAAACCTTTCAGTGACACGGCTTAGCTTTGCTAGCTACCCTGCGGTTTCTGGTGACACGGTAGCAGTTCTACGGTGGTGGAACAGTCTTGCAGAATGCATTACATCAGCTAAAGCTGTGGAGATCATTAGAAGTCTCCTCTAAACCCATATTCTCTTGCATATCATTGTGGCTAATCAGCTCTGGTCTGTCGCTACAGTAGGCCTACAGCCTGTCTGGGTGCTTTTGCACTCATACACACTAACCCAATGTGCATTTGTTGTGTGTTTGTGTTTTTCCCTGATTGCTTCATCAGCACAAATGCTAAGTATTTTGGCACATTTAATTATACTACACTGCTGACCGTACAATTCAATTGATTCATACAATATATTATTTTTCTTTTACTCGACACAAACATTATCATTCAATGTATAATTGCAATTGTTGTTGCCCTCTCAGCGTTATTTATTTATTTATATTTTAATAGATTTTCACTATATAGGGACAGTGGAGATACATATCGGGAAGGGTAAGGAAATGACCGCAGGCCAGAACCCCGGTCTTCCAAGGCCCAAAGGCCCCAGGGCAGGGAGTTATCGGCACACCCTCTGCACCTAATGCATCCTAACCGTCCTGGAAGGTGGGTCCCTTCTCAACCGCCTAAGGATTCTTAAGTAGTTCTTACCCACGTGGTTTTTGCTCAAATGTTTCCTTGCCCGGGGGGAGGCTCAGGTTACGGGGGTGTCGTTTGTTTAATGAGGGCTTATGCAGCCCTTTGAGGCTGATTATGGGCTATACAAATAACCTTGACTTGATGACTTAAACGTGGCACTAACAATATCCAAGCATTTTTATATTCCATCCTCTCATCTTCAACTGTGTATTCTGTTGACTAAGCCGTCTGCGTTCACTTGTCACAACAGTAGGTCTTACTTCAGTTCCAGAAGGTTCTAATTTAGAATCCCTTTGAGTTTGCTGCAACTCATATTTCAACAGGCGTTACTACAGTAATAAAACACTATAGGCCAGTTAAATGCCGTTAAATGTGTGTTATGTATGTGCATGTTTTCTCCGCAGCCCTTTATAGTACAGCCACACTCTCTTCCACAGCTGAATCCTCCAACACATACCAACTCAACCATAAATCACTACAAGGACATGTTTTTGCTGTCAGTTTGTAAAAAAAAAAGATACAGTATATGTGATCGATGTTAAGTCAGTTTAAAACTAGGGCTAACCCGATAACAAGATTCCAACACAAATACTGATTAAAAAGGGAGGAACTGCTTAGTTGACTTACACAGATGTTGTTAAAAACATTGCTCTGAACATTAGCAGGTGGGAGGATGTGACAATGATTATGGAATAACGACATTATGACTGTGTTTGATAATGTTCTGCTGTGAGCCCCACAAATAAACACTTGCATGTCACACCGACAATATGGAAGTGGTCCAGAACAAGGGAAGCATAATTAGAGAAGCCAACCATTCAAACAGATAACAAATTGGTGAAGGAAGCAGAAAATGTTGTTAACAGTAAAAAAAGAATATATATATATACACAATAAAAGTCATACAGAAGTAGTGTCTGATAAAAGACAAAAATTAAAATGTTATTGTTAGAAATGCAAAACGCCCTGACTGTAGTCAGTCACTTTAGTGAATAAGGATTCTTCATGACCAACAGTCAAATTAATGTATTGCTCCTTTATAACGGCAGATAATGAAATGCTTGGTCATAGTGCACACCACGCGTGGCATGACTACAGACACAAGACATTAAACAAAAGATATGTGTACAGGAGGATTTTGTAGGGTGATATTGTAGATGCTAGTAGGGGATGTTTGCTTAAGGTCAGGTTGTGGGCGTTGCCTTTCCATCCTAATGATGAATTTCCCTACCACCATCACCACCATTTTCATACTGCCAGTTTGCTGTCTACGTGCGGGCGTGTTTGCTTATACAGTAACTTGTTTAAAGGTGGCGTCAGCTATTGATGCTAATACACTTTTTGTCAAATTCAGCAAATGTCTCCTCAAGGTCCATTTGCTGTCCGTTCTGTGTGCGCACTGGAAATTAAATCAGGTGTTTCTACTGGAGCACAGGCTCTGTGCGTGGGAACGCAAACAAAGTGGTGCAGACCGCACCACACAACACTATCCCAGCCATGGAAATGTGTGCACAATTTGTGGGGGAGGAGCTTCTGAGGGAGCACCCTATGACACTGACGATAGAGGTGTTGTTGTTCCAATGTGAACAATCTTTCTCCGGCATCCCTGACTCCACCTTTAAAGTGAGCGTGTGGCAGTTGTGACAGCATTCGAATAACGGGCATTCCCCAAACCGTCCCGCCGCCGGTTTGTTACGCTGTTGCAATACGTCAGTAGTAGGGCTGTCCGGAATACCATTTTACAGGTTTCGAATACTTTATTATATTTCCGAACGAGTATTCGAATTCTCTCAAAATACTGTCTCAAAAATAAAAAATAAAACATTAAAAACACTCAAATATAATTAAGAACTTACATAAGTAATATTCGATTCCTATCTTCAGTGAGCACACATGTAAACATAGCCATGCACTCAAAATGGCCACTTTGATTGACACGTCAATTGAGCCAGTCAGAGCTGTCAAATAGCATATACCTCCTGTATTAGCCAATAAGAGTGTGTGTTGAATGAATAGCCTTGCTCTCTTCTTACAAACGGAGCCAATTGTGTTGATGACACAGTGCAGAGCAGTCAATTACATTTCAACATTTATATGGACACAGTAGGGATTAATGAACGATACCCGAATAATCGAATATTTGGGGCCAGCCCTAGTCAGTATACGACACTAGTCCTTACATCTCCCTCACCCTCACGACATTGTTCCTAAACATGCTATGAGTTTGTCACAGAACAAAACACTAATGCTGCTCCACGTACAGCAGCACCATTATGTCCGTATGAGTTAAATAGGTGTAGCAGAAAGAAAGTGGGCCGATGCTGCAAGGTGCAAGATGTGGGTCAGTGGAAGACTTTGTGAGACGCCAACAGTCTTTGTACTCAACATCCATCGTTCATCACGGGACGATCTCAGAGGAGACTGACACTGACAAGCTCAGAGGAGACTGACGAACTCAGAGGAGACAACGATGGCAAGAGAGGTACTGTATGACGGGTGCCGTGGTAACGCGTCAAATACTGCAGAGCGCAAAAACAATCCTCTGAAGAGACGCTCCCATGGATTTGTGCCTGAAAGAAGCCAGCGTTACAGGAACGCAGTTTCACTTTGCCGTTCACGAGAATGCAGACAGTCACTGACGCACCTCTCTGCTTCTCCTCCTATGATGCACTCCCACCCAGAGCCATGTAGAAGAGATAGACTTGCCAACAGATGTTAAAACCGGTCACATGGTTCACTGAGGCGCAAAACAGTTCCAGGAGGTGCTTGGTGGGCAATTTGAATGGACATACAGATATATTATTGCAATGTTTAGTCATTATTAGTAATCAATAAATGCATCGATTTACATTTGCAATATCATTTACAGGGTGCTCCTAGTATTTGTGGCTAACTTCCTGGAACTGTTTTGATGTTCCACGATCCGCCATTGCTGTTGCTGAGTTGACGCGACTCTCTTGTCTATGTGGCTCTGCTACTACCGTTCTCTCCCGTTCCATCCCACCGTTCTCTCCCGTTCCATCCCACCGTTCTCTCCCGTTCCATCCCACAGTTCTCTCCCGTTCCATCCCACCGTTCTCTCCCGTTCCATCCCACAGTTCTCTCCCGTTCCATCCCACCGTTCTCTCCCGTTCCATCCCACAGTTCTCTCCCGTTCCATCCCACAGTTCTCTCCCGTTCCCGCTGCCTCTGAGAAAACTCTCAAGGAGAGTTTTATATATAAAATTAAACCAATGAGTGCGCCTGTGTGCATACAATAATGTCCACTCATCATTGTATGCATACAGGCGCACTCATTGGTTGAGCCATCTTGGTAATGCCTCTTGCCAGTTATTAGTAACATAAATCAATCAATCAATCAATCAATCAATCTTTATTTATATAGCACTGTTCATACAAATTCATGTAACACAAAATGCTTCACACTACAAGGTCATTAAAAACAATACAAAATGAGTAAAAACAATACCACGGACCCCAGACCCGCTCCCCAACCACCTCAATCTCAGTCAGAGAACGGAACCCCGAAGATATTGACAGAACGAGCCTACACACCAACATACCCCAGACCCCCAAGGATGTGGCACCAGGAGCG
>JAODUK010044031.1:0-20243 GCA_027564635.1 Typhlichthys eigenmanni
TCTCTCTCTCTCTCTCTCTCTCTCTCTCTCTCTCTCTCTCTCTCTCTCTCTCTCTCTCTCTCTCTCTCTCTCTATTTTCCTCCATCTGTCTACATTCTGTTCTCCCTCTGTTTCTCACCCTTATCCCTCCATACCTATCATTCCACATATCTGCTCCCCAAATATATAGCTTTCCTTCTGCTGGTTTAATTTTTCATCACAAACCACCACTACATCTGTACTCTGTGGATATACCTGAAGACAACTCCATATATTTAGTTAATCTTCCAATTCCAATATGGACATTGAGTTAGTACATTCTTGCCTTTCATTGAAAATGAAATGAAATGATTTGGAAATTAACTCAATATTTAAATATTTCAATTATTATTATATTTTCAATAAAGATGCTGTTGTACAGTAGTAGATATTTACTAGTAGTAGGTATATACTCTACTACTTAAACATGTATAATTCTTTATTTACGTATATGTATTTTTAATATTTATATAATTGTTTTTTTAAGTTATTTTATGTTTAGCTTTACACTGTTTATACTATTACATTTGGAAGAATGTGCAGTGGTCTCTTTTTTCCCCCCACAGCTGTATATTAAATCCTCTTCTTTTCTCTATATCTCTTCCATCATCTGTGCAATTGATTTCTAGTAAGGAAATATAAACAATGTGCTCAAAACATTCCTTTTAACCCCCTTGCCACTCTTTTTCTCCTCTCTTTTCATGTAAAAGCAAAAGTTTTAACATTTCTTGTGAACTACACAACACTAACTTAACCCCATCTAACCTACCGAACAGTACATGCACACATACTCGTGCATGAGTGTGTGTGTGTAAGACATTAAAAAATTCCTGTTTGCCCATTTCCTTGAAAATGGGCAGAAAATGGAAGTGCTGGTGCCAAATAGTATGTTTGCCAAATCACTGATAAACCTCCCAAATGGTGTCCATTAAAGTTTCTTGCTTTTTGGCAAAGTACGGCAACTGTATTTAGAGGTCATTTTTAAAAGCCTTGTGGAAATACCCTCTTTTCCAGCCACGGCAGTCTGTGCGCGTACGCGTGCATGTGCCTGTGTGTGTGTGTGTGTGTGTGTGTCCATGTGCACGTTTCAATGATGTTGGGACAGCCTTAAGAGTGGTACTAATAGAAGAGAATGGTGCAGAGATGGACAGAAAGCCCAGCTATGAGTTCTCCCAGCTATTTCTCCAACTGGCTTTACACTTGCCCAAGGACGACAGTTGGAAATGAACCTGTATGGCTAAACTGGCACATTTACAGAAATGTTTATTAATGTGTACTGTCCCTGCTAACTTAAAGAAAGAAAGAACTAGTGCTGGGCATAATGGCTAAAAATAGTTTTTTGGGGCGATATTTCATATAGTATACATGCACACAGATGCACACATTTTTTATCTTTTTAGAATTTAAATGAATATGGAAATTCCCCTAAATAACACATATGTATAATAAAAATAAATTAATTCAATTTAAATAGCATACATTGAAATAAAATAACCTGAAATAACATAAGCTTTATTATCAGGGTTAGATTTAGATTCATTATCAAATTATAAAAAAAAATAATAAAATGGTTAATAAAAAATGATCTCCATAGTACATGGCTATAACATGTATAACATAGAACAATGATAACATTTTCAGGAACATTATTGTACTATTATGTATTTTGCTATATGGATCGACACTAAATGCGTTAGTTACCTCCATCTTCTCCTTCTCCATGTTCTCCTCCATTAGAAAGGAACTGAGCATAGCGGACTTTGTTTGCCTATTTGGCTACTTTGCGTTTTCTATAGGAGGAGGCACTGAGTTACAAGTCCCTGCTATTTGTTATCTGACACACTCATTGTGCTCACACACATTGTACTAGCGTACACAAGAAGTAACATTTCCACTTGTACAATTCATTCATCACCAATCGCTACATCGCTTGAACTCCCTCTCTGCTAGCCATGTTCCCATAGCGTAAACACAAGGGAGTTCGTCTCGTGAGGGTGGAACAAGTTGAGGAAATCCAATTCACGCACGTCTCACGAGAGGCAGAGCAGAGAGAAACTCTTATTTCATTTTTTAAATTGTAAATCGACAAAGTATCGATCTAATGGACACGGTTGATTAATCATCCAGCACTATTTTGCCCTCTACTACTCTTAGCATTGTATTCCGTCTCAGTCACCCACTCTCCTCAATCTCCCCCAGTTCCCCATGCACCTCTTTCTGCTCCTCTCCCTGGTTGTCAAGCAAGCTCCCAAACAAATGTTTTCACATCTCTTCATTCTCGACAATCTGGAGTTTCTTTTTACCCCTCAAAAGCACTTGGGCTCAGCAGGAGGGAGCTTTTAGCCAGTGATTGCCCTTTCACAGTACTGTAATTTGTCCTTGTTTTTATACTTTCTAACTCCCTATTTGTCCTCCTTTCTTCACTTGTTTGGATCCTTCCCTCCATCTCATTTTTTTTTTAGTTTGCTCTTCCAACATTTTGCTTTCATCAGTAATGAAGGGAAATGGATGAATGAGCGAAGTGTACTTGTGTCCTTTGCCTCACAATAGTCGCCCCCCAAAAAAAGCCCCCCTGGGGTCACAGATGGACTGCTACCTGGCCAACTGTGATTGTTGAAGCTGCTCGAGTGCAAGTAATGCTAAAAGGTTTTTTAATCTTTATGAAATCCACGACTCCTCCCGCTTTTCATTTGAACTTTATTTTGTGTATTTTTTCGTAGGACAGTATTGCGTCCATTATTTGGTAATTGTGTCGTCGCCCGTAAACTTTGAAAGAGAAAAGTACATGGAAGTAATGTGTAAACCGTGTGTGTGTGTGTGTGTGTGTGTGTGTGAGCAATCTTCGTTTGCGTGTTTATAACGCATGGATAGCGTTGTGCACGTGCGTCTACGTTTATCAGTGAACACCGCGGTGATGGACTCTGGGCAGCTTTTCAAGGTTATCCAGTTGGTCTACTAATCTTTAGAAGTCATTATTCTGCTCCAATAACTCTTTCATTTCACATGCTGAATAAAGCTGTTTTCAGTTAGTACTTATTCCACTGATTGATTGTCGGTGCCTGCAGATTATTATTTTATGTTCAGCACACCCAGGACAAATTGCCTTTAGGAACGATACAGAGTTGAATGACTAATCCTTTCCAGAAGATGTTCTTTTTTTGTAGCTGTTTGGCTAGACACTTGTTTCATACTCAGAATGACCTGTGACCTTCTTTATAAGATTAAGATTCAGTTTAAGATTGCACTTTATTAAACCCTGTGGGATAACTGATTTGTCACAGCGGTATGGATGAAGGCATATGGAACAAAGGCAAATCAATGCTGCAAATAGCAAATTGAGGCCAATTAAATACATTTGAGCTTAAGATACAATATTCCCTCACTTAATCAACCAATGTTTCCTGCTCATCCATAAAATATTTATCCATTGGAAAAATTAATATTTTACCAATACAATCCATGATCAGACAATCACCATGAAAAAATCATTTCTCATTTTCTCGACCACGGCACATTGATAATTCATAAGTCTCCTGCCCCCCCCCCCCGTCCTTTCTTAGTTTTTTTTCCCTGCCCTTGTCCTCTCTCTGATCTGCTCGACACCTGGTGTGTGTCCAAGATTCTGACATCAGCCGCTCTGTTACCATGGTGATCTGAGAGTTAAGGATCCCCGAAGAGACCCTTAATAAAAAGGGTATCAAATTAGGATTGTAGGACAAACAGCATTTTATTTGGCAAGTTGTGTGTTTTACAACTTTAGAAAATGTAAGTGAATAAATGATCAATTAATAACAGGCGGTGGTTGGTATCATAGTATAGTATTTGAAATCTGCTTCAAATGTTTCCTTTATATCAACTTTGCGGTTTATGCTAATGTTTCAGTGTGGATTTGTCATTGTTATGAATTAAAATGGTTGTTTATACCGTATTAATATATGTTATGTGAAAAGCTATTTAAAACAATGGTGAGAATACCCTCCCCATCTCTAATAAATAATATTTGAGGCAACAGATTGCATGTATGCTCTTGTATTACCATGGCTAATTATTGCTCATTAGGGAGGTGATAATTCATGTGGTGTTTTGTTTCATGGCAAATACTCCTTTCCTGTAGCGGTTTGCTGTGGAAACACTAACTTGGACACGGACATTATTGTGTGTCCCCCTGTGCATATTAGTGGTTGGCCATAATAAACACTCAGCTTCTTGCTGGAGCCAGTTTGCCCACTCTCCCTGTGGTTCCTTGAGGTGAACACAGGGAGCGTTTCTCCACAGGGGACCTTTAATCCTTCGCTTCAGAAGCCGGCAGCTTCTCATCAGTTTTCTCCATCCAGCCAAATCCACAATCCGATGTTTTCCCCCTTGTCTCTCAGCATCCAATCCTGTATTATGATTCTGTTTGATAAGTTGTCCTGAGGGCACACGCACACACACACACACACACACTCACACACACAGCTCAGCTCTCTGTGCAACACATCATTTTCAGGCTTGTATTCGAACAGTGTTAAATTGCATCGTCCCTAATAGCATTTTAAATTAGAAAAACACACACACACACACACTAACAGACATATTGACTGATTCACACACAGCTCAGAGAATGAACGGTCATGGGACACCACATTTTAAATGGTTAATTATTTTTGTGTTTGTCAAGTTGATATAAGTAATGTGGTATTCAGCTGTTAAAATTATTTTACAGTTGTTTTGTTTAGTGGTCATACTCAATTGCATGGAGGTGATCCGGAGAGGGCAGTGCGCGCACACACACACAGACAGACACACACACACACACACACAGATAGACTCACAGACACACACAGTGGTGTATAGGTGGGCTTGGGAAGCAGTGTCTAGCCCCTGGTGCCTGTTTGCCCATCACTAGAATGTGTGTCATGCTTGGATGGCTCCATGGCCTCAAAGGCAATACCCGGCATGCTCCAGCTCTCTGGCTGGCAAGGTGGGGGTTAACGCGCGCGCGCGCGCGCACGCACGCACACACACACACACACACACACACACACACTGGCTGGTCTATTTCCTACATTGCATCGAATCTGCATACTCTAGCTTTGTGTGTGCGTGTGCAGTCTGCCAGAGAATATGAGCAGTGTGAACACTGAGGAGGGTAATGGAGGATGGGGCTGCTATCAAAGTCTTAGCCCCACTGCATTAGGCATGACTTCTTAATAGTACAAGGCCCCTGGGCTCCTGAGGACTACCCTTTGGTGTGTGTGTGTGTGTGTGTGTGTGTGTGGGGCAGCAGTTTTTAATTTAGGGGTGCCCCTCTTGTCGTTCTCTCTGGTAGTTTTTATAGGCTAGCCAATAGTCACTCTTCTCTCACTTTGTGTAGTGCACCTTCAGCATTGACTAGAACAGCGGTTTTCCAACTGTGGGTCGGGACCCACAGGTGGGTCACTGAGTGTGAGTGAGCGGGTCGTGAAAATTGCAAGCGGCCATTGAATGAATGAAGAATATCAATGAAAGGCGTCCGTGCTTTACTATCGTGTTGTTCCACTCATTGGTCGTGAGTAAGGTTGTAGCAAAATAGCCTACTTGTTCCTGATTGGATGGCATCCTATTTAGCCGCGTGCACACCATAGATTCTGGAGCGCTCTGCTCATAAATATTTGGCCCACACACACAGGTATAGCATTAGCTAAAATGGATAGGTTTTTGAAAATGATGTTACCGGTACTTTGTTTGGTCGGTCTCTAAATAGATTAGTTCTCTAGGTGGGTCCTGGCACAAAAAAGTTAAAGAACCCCTGGACTAGAAAATAGTGGTAACTGATGGCATCCACCAAGCATTAGCAGCAGCCTGACCTTTCACAGGCCCTGTAATGTTGTCTGGGCCTCAGTGGAATCAGTGTATGTGAAATACAAATATGCTAGAGAGAGAGTGTGTGTGTGTTTTTGATGTGGTTTGTCTTTGAGCATGTGCTAAGGACTTGGCTCTCCTCCATTCCTCCTTCCACCTCACAGAGATAGCACATCTCCTTGACAAACCCTGTTGAGCTATACCTCCACAGCAGGCCATCCCATAATATCACAATTTTATGCTCCTCTCTAATGCTGCCTTTAACCACGTCCCTTTATAATCCCTTACACTGTGGTTCCCAGCATGGGGGGATGTCTCTGATTTAGGTAACAGAAGCTATTGCTTCTGCGTTTTCCATGCATCTGATTGAATGTAGCATTTAAATGTTATATAATGATTTTCCACACCACTAGATGTTGCTAGGGAGTGAATACAAAGCCCACAGATGAGCAGCTCCATGTTTGTGGGTTTGTTTCAAGGCCGCTACTGGACAGACTGGCTGGACACCACATATTGGGTAGGTGGAGCTAATACATGGTCCAGTTTTGACAGCACAGTTGACAAACAGGGACATAAGTCTGCTGGTTCTGCCACATCTATTTGCAGAAAATATGTAGATACATGTGCCTTTGCAAATTAACTTTTAAAATTGTATGTAGGTTAGCATGTTAAGCCACACAAGTGTTTTGAGTGATCTAGTCGGTCCATCACTCTCATGTCAGTGCTGATGCACCTGCTCATTAGGAAAACTGACACATTCCTTATTGGTATGTAGTGCAGACATCAACATGCATAGGACAGATGTCTGCAGCCTCAGCAAAAATCAACTAAACCATTTAAAGGTACGGTCAGTTCACTAACTTTGAGCTCAAATCAAACTGTATCGCTCCACGGTCCTCCACAGAGGCGCCTCACACGTCAAAATGCATTGTGAAGCAAAGTGTAGTGCTACGGCTTTGTTGATGCGAGCGGTGTTCGCCACTCTGTTTATGTTCCTATTTACGGAGCCAGGGCTGTGTAGTAGTATCAGATTATTTTTAAACACTGCTCACAACAACAAAGCCATAATACTAAGATTTGCTTCACAATGCGTTTCAATGGGTGGGGCCGAGTTGCGGAGGGATATTGTTTTGATTTGAGCTCGAAGTTAACAAGCGTTCTAGAGAATGACTGACCCTGCCTATAACAGCTGGTCATAGTAGGGAAAACACGAGGGTGCTATGACTTTACTAAAAGTAGGACTAAAAGACCATGTTTCCTTTATTCCATCCGCAATTACCATGCTTAATGACAGATAACGTGAGTAATCCCTCGTAATTTTTTGTAATTTAAGAAACTTTAGCACAATATTATTGCATATTTGCAGTGTATGAATAACCATTCCTGAATCAACTTGGACTATGTATTGCATATTTAGTGTACATGTACCAATGTCTGTGTTATGTTTATGTGAAACTGGCTGCAAGACTAATTTCCCCTAGTGGGACTATAAAGTTAACTAACTGACTAACTAGCTAAAGTAGTTTCTCAACGAGGGATATTATGATTGGAGGCAAAATACTAAAGACCTTTTTACACGAAGCGCAATGCGGAAAGAATGTAGGGCAATATTTTAGTGTCAGATACTGTAGACTTTTTGGTGTTTATCAAAACTTTAACCAGCTGAGTAGAATGCAAACAGTTCCGCTATTGTTATGTGACGTAAATGGTTTGTTGTGATTGGTTAAATCTATTTAATCGCCTGGCAAAAGTGACCTTGAAGCGAGTAAACATTTGCGTAGTATACATATTTTTCTATAATATATTATAAATAATTCACCGTCACCTTTTTCCATTGCATTTTCATAGTTTTCTTGGTGTAAAGGGGCCTTAATTTTGTACATGTAAAAACACCCTGCCTGAAATGTGAGCTTTACAAATATTGAAATAATTAGAAACTCTATGATAGTTACATCCCTGTGCCTGCAGTAAAACACATATTTTACTTAAGTACAAACTCTTCACTCATTCTCTTGTCTGATTGTGTATTCACCCCCACTGCAAAGGATTAATTATTTGGCTTCTTTAATCAACAGGAATTTTTAGCTCAAAACACTAATTAAGTGAAAACGAAAGTGAATTAATTTGCCATGTGCAAACGTGATAGCCAAGATTGATTGATGCATTTTGCCACATGGGGATAACTGTGGCAGAGAAGTGCACAGTAAAATATTGGCTTATTTGCTTCTCTCCTGCTGCTGTAGTGATTGACCAATTGATTGCTGCGGTACAATTGGCTTGGACACCATTAAACAAAGATTATAATTACTGCCCTTCTGCAGAAAACACTCAAAGATACAGTACTGGCGTAACAAGCATCCCTTCTTTAAACAGCTTTGCTCACTTAACATCCACCATGGCTCATGTCAGGGAGGCCACATCACTGCTTAATTTGTATTTATTTAAAACATCAACATGTTTGTTAGAATATTCATTATTCTGTACCCTTGAACATTTGGGAATAATTGGGTGTATGTCCACCCCATGGAGAATTCCATAATATATTTATTTATTTAAAAAAAAAATGCTTGCTGGATTTACAACAAAACCCCTGGGAGCCTTGCTGGTATTTCCACATTTGGCTCTTAACAACATTTGAGGCCTGTTTGGCTTTAAACAGTTTCAGCGCTGCAGCATAGGGTGTTTAGATCACACACCAATAATACCACTCCTGTCATTCGTCACACTTGTGTTCAATACACACGCCCGTACGCATCACACCGTGTGGTGGGGGGGGGGTGGTGTGGAGGATACGTTGCTTCATGGCAACTTAAAGACTTGAGCCGTACATTTGTGTCACTTCACCAGCGTTTTCACACATTCAGAGCTAATCTATTAACTCTGTGTGTGTGCTATGGGTTTACACTATATATCAGTACCTTGGAAGGTCCCTGGCTTGGCTCCAGGGCTGCCACCCTCTCGCTGTCTGTCTTTTCTTATTTCTTTTCCTCCTTTTCTCTCTCTCTACCTTTCTTTTTCACATTGTTCTGCATTGCTCCCAGGGGAACTATGGACCCCTGAGAACCTTCAGAGGAAGTCTGTGGACCTGATGATTAGGCCGTCCTATAGCTGGAAAACATGGCAAAAGGTCGGCATGTTCAGACACATGGCTCAGCTTGTCTGTACCCCAGGCCAGTTTGGTGTAGCAGCATTTAGGCCTATGCTCCATATGACCCAGCTACTGTAGAATTAGCAGTGACGCTAACGATATGGCTATGAATAAAGGTTTAGCACTGACCCCTTAGCCTTAATGCTAATACAGTCTCTCTCTCTCTCTCTCTCTCTCTCTCTCTCTCTCTCTCTCATATGTTGCACACATGCTTAACAGAGGCAAAATGGTCTTTCCCAGCTATTAGCAATGTTAAAGGTACACTCTGAGATTATTTCGGGAATGCCGTTTTGGCTTCCAACACAAGGACACAAGCAGCCCCTCCTGCACTTGCTCTGCCTGCGCCTGTGGAGCCCCAGAGAATCCGCTCACACACGGCTCGCTCCTACATACACACTCTCGGTCTTGCTCCTTTGCATTCTCTATGTACAGGTATACTATAGTGTGTGTGTGTTGTAGGGGTGGTAATCACCAGAGGCCCCACAATTCGATATTATCACGATACTTATGCCACGATACAATATTATTGCGATTTTAAAAATATTGCGATATTCTGCAATTTATTACTTTTTCCAACTTTAAATGATGTCCCCAAAGTAAAACTTTGTCAACATCGGATTGTTCATATCACAATAAATGGTATTGCTGCATAATGTGATTGTCAAGCCGACTAACAAAATGAAATATATAAACACAAAGTTATATTCTTATGTGCAATTTATATAATCATATTGTGATACTTGAGGTCTGTGGTATCGATACATTATTATATTGTATTATTATCGCAATACTATGCTATATATATTATTATTATATATATATAGGTAGGTAGGACATTAAGTTCAACTACAACTAGTGATTATTTGTATTATCAATCTGTAGATATTTTATTTATCTGATTAATCTGTGTAATTATTACAAGCTGGCATCTTGAAATTAACATTTTTATCATATTAATTTGCCCTGACTTGCATTGAGACATCAAGTGAGTAAATAATACATGTTAAATGTTGATGAATGATGAAACCAATAGTGGTAAAGTTAGAAAGATATCAACAGGCCATGATACTAGCTCCTAGGAGAGATATGGAGGGAAATAGACAGCAGAAGAGAAATACAAAGAGATTGAGGTTTTTAACCAATGTAGTGTGTTTATGTGTACAGTAAACTATTTGACCGTACTGTACACACACACGCACGTAAATATAGACTATACATGTCAGTGAAGTTCATACTTCCTATTTAAAACAGTCGACCATCTTACTGTGCCCATGAAATAATCTTATAATATTTGCAGGGATTCTTTCTATACATGAACGTCTTTCCCTGCAAACCTACGTTAAGGGTTATTAGCTTTTCCCGTTGGTTCTCTGAATGGATACATCTATACATCTCATGTGTAGACATCTGTCCCTGTCTCTCTCCATCTGCTAGCCTCAACAGTCAGTCTGCCCCGGCTGATAACATTTAACCTTCCAGCTTGCCTGCCCTGGGCCCTGTCACCTAGTTGGTTGTCATTTGCATAGCAAAACACACCGAGAATGAATACAGTTTGTGTGCACGTTTTCGGTGTTTGGGATACCCGGACCTAATCATCGGGCCCTGGCAGGTGGAGGCTGTCTGCCCACGGGCCATGAGGGCAGAAGTGGCTGCAGGCCTCAGGCCAGCCCCAGGTCCGTTTGGCCTGCAGTGACACTGATAAGGTAGGATCAGGATGGGTGTACTGTGGAGTTTAGCAGTAGGATGTTTCTGTTGTGGAAGCAGTGAACTTGGTTATACGTGACTATGTTATGGTGTACTCTCAACATGCAGCATTTTATTTCTGTTACTTTGACTTTGTGTACCACATCACAGCTAACGGCCACAGTATGGTGAACATAAAATTGGCAAGCAAAACGTGCATGCGACTGACGTTTGGCTATTTGAGCAGCACATTTGGCTCTGCACGCCTGTGTCATATGTTTGTAAGTGTGCTTATTCGATATTAACTTGAGCTGTGTGTTCTGCATGTAGCTATTCTGAATCATATGCATCTGCACTGAATTCAAAAAGGAGAATAATAATTTAAAAATAACCCCAAAGCAAAGGTTAATGACATTGCATGCATAACTAGTGTGGTTGTTGACACACTCATCTTCCTACTCTACCAGTTGTGGTTCTTTTTTTTGTTTTTTTTTCTGTGGATTTCACTGATTCTGTCATTGCCTTCTCTCATACAGCGACTGCCACAGACGGTACACTGGCATTTACCGTAGTGGACGATAGATGGGTTTAAACCCTGCTTGGTTGATGCAAGCTTGGCCTTAAAAGAGCACAATCTTCTTCAGTTCTTCAGATGGCACATAAGCCTATGTTCTTTATCAAAAAAATGCACGCCAACAAAGCCCATAGAACGGCATACACTGTACCAGAGGTCTTCAACATTTTTAAGGCCAAGGACTCCTCGGCTGATAGGGGTTTTCCTGTGCCGTGTTTCTATCACATATGGTATCAAATATTTAGTTGCAGGGCTAACAATACTGTGTAGGGTAAAGTGCAATGTATAAAAGTAAGCCACTAACTAATCCATTAAAATAATTATAGTCAGGTTCTTATATTTATTGCATTAGGTTTTTTCATACATATGTGATCAAATGTTTTGGAGGATTCCTCCAAAACTACTTCTAGGGACCCCCTAGGAGTCCTGGACCCCCTCTTGAAGACCTCTGCGCTATACTGTATACACTCAATACAATCATAGGTATGAAAGATAAGTGTTTTTGTTGGGAGAGACTGCAGTTAATCTCAAAGCAAACACAAACCTGCTGAAATACAACCTTTACACGAATATGTGCAAGTCTGCCGGGGTCTTTTCTATATTTGTAAATCCTCATAGTTGTGAACCTGCTTTCCCTCGCTCTCGTGAGCAATGGTGAAAAGACCACAAAGCTCTACCATATGCCCCGCTTATCAGATAAATAGAACGAAATGACAAAGTGTGGAGATTAAACAGACACTGCCATATTGAGATTAAAAAGCGTGTTTAACAATTTATTGGACTTCGCCGGGTTTGACATTCTTCTTTGCATAATGTATGTAATTTCTCATTTCAAATACACTCTCTCTCTCAGGCGAGCGTCTGCATGCAAATTCCGAAGGCGCTCACACAGAAATAGGGCGCTTTATTGTCACGTCAGTAAGGGGAGGAGGGGTTCTCTTCATAGACTGTTGAGCAGAACGATCCAATATGGTGCTTCAGATGGACCCACGGCTGCAGGGACAAGCATCAGTGAGCGCATCACAGCACCGACCACAGCCGTTGTCATTAATCCATGTCCACGGTCGCTTACTTTCTTCATCAATAGCAGGAGACTTCAAACTGAACCGGCGTGAAGCTGGAAGTGTTTCATCTGATATTCAGTTCCTGTGGAATGTATACATTGTATACGTAATATTTATTAGGGCTAGCTTGAAAACTTTTTTTGAGCTTCAAAGCTTCATTATTAATCAATAGCGAATATTCATAGATTTGGGGGTTGGGGGACAATGACATGATACAAAACACACTGGAGGACTGTGTGTGGGCTTTCAATATGTATGCACCACTATACAATAGAAGGTACAATCAATGCTTTTGTCAGACCACCAGCATACTTAAAATGTTAGGAATCTACGCACCTGCGAAGAATCATAGTATCCACCAATAACAGAACTCATAGTCCATCTTGCTATATTGGCAGATGTTTAGATAAATCCAGTGCAGTAACATATTTAGTCCAACCCATTATTAGAAATAATAAATACTGCACAGACTGTTGTTGCATTAATTTCATACTAGCTGTGCAAACGTACGCTTCCATAAATACTCTAGATAGCATGTTAGCAATGGCCATGCTCTCAGAATAGTTGCTGGCTTGCTGCATTCTGAGCTTTCAGTTAAGACCTCAATTGAACCAATAAGAGCTGTGCGCAGCCTGCAGTAGCCAATGAATTATCTTCTTATAGACAAGCCAGTTGAAACCGATTCTGTTGATTAGTGTAGCCAACGGAAGTTCAAAAACGTGGCATTTATTTACAGAGAATCTACTGATCAAAAGGCAAATATGCATGCATAAAGCTAAACAAAAATATTTGAATCCCAAAATTTAAAATCTAATATGAGACAAATATCTGAATAGTATAATATTCAGGTCCAGCCCTAAAATGTATATATTAGTCAAATAGTTGGAGAAGAACAGGATTGGGTCTGTCTGTACTCTTTCATAATATTAGGCTAATGGCCATCCTCAAACCAAGTAATGATTGCTTCCTTTGTTGTATTCTACCATTATATCGACACAGCTATCCTGTTCTTTTCTCAGTGGGTATCGCGGTTCACTTGGCATTGAGCCGTGATACACACCGTCAGGTCTAAAGTAGAGGTCTGAAGTAGAGCTCACAGCCATAGCCAACTATTATGGCAATTTTACATTGTGTATTAGTTTTTTTTTGTTTTTTTTTGGGCGAACACATAGGCTGAAGAGAATAATGCCTTGGGCCTGCCGTCTGAGAGCGTTGCCGATGCAGTGTAATAAAAGCTACCACTTTGTGTTTACAGGAGTCAAATGTGTCTTCCGGCTCCCTCAAAAATAGCTTTTGATTTCCCTCAGACACACGACAAAGCACTATTGATCCTAGGAGAAATAGGCCCGGAATAAAACCTCTTCATTCCCTCATGGGCGGTGTGTGTGTGTGTGTGTTCCTAGAACACAGACATGCATTGCCTCAAATGTGCACATCAAGTACGTAAAAATGCACGCGCACGAATGTGTTTGTATTTGCATTAATTTAAAAGGGCAAGGTAAGTCCTTTTAGTGGACTCTTTTACTGACATGACATGGTCGCACTGTGAGCAGTGTGTGCAATGAGATAGCTCAGTTACCATAGCGATCATCACCCATGTTCAGCTTTCCTTGGCATCATCAGGCCTGATCAATAGCGCACGTCAAGTTGTGTGCGTGTGTGTGTGTGTTCTATATCTCTTGCGTGTATCTGTGTGTGTGTGTGTGAGACAGGACAAGCCGCTGGCTGTGAGCACCATTTTAAACCCTATCTTCGTCCAGATGATGGGGTCATCCTTGCAAAGTGAGCAGCAGTTGCTGATTTGCGTGTGGAGCTCTTCCTCCCCCCCCATAGACTATCTCATCATATCTCTGAAAGGGACACAGCTGGAGAACAGGGAAGCTGTTGATCAATGGAGTTTGATCTTTCAGAAGAAACTCATTGGCAAGGCACGCCTTCGATTCCTGACAAATATACAGTGTGCTTTTCAAAGAGCTCACTTTTATGTCATTTCTGCTTCAACAGACAGCGAGCGGTGGATGTGGGGGATGTGGGTGGTCCGTGCCACAGCTCCTCTGCACAGTGCACAACGTGCAAGTCCAGCTTCAGTTCACATTCACACCTATTGAGACCCCAGGTTGCCCTTTTCCATTGCACGAGCAGGTTCGGCACGGCACGACTCGTCACAGTCAACGCCCAGCGCGGTTGAACGTTGCATTTCCATTACACCCGGGCTTCCCGCTTGAAGGTGTGTCTCTAACTGATGACGCACTTATCTTGAGTCAATTTAAAAATTCATTTAAAAATGGCGCGCTCTATAATGCACTTCAGGCTACTTTATTAAAGCACTGTCCAACAGTGGCACCGATTCGTCAACATGGATTTTCAGGCTACTTGGCAATATTTTACTTCCCATTGTAACAACATCTGTGGACGACTGGCAACTATGCCTGACTTACTACATGTTAGGTTATGAAGTCCTATATGGTGAAAATGCACTGCTTTATCAGACGTGGATTATTTAAATGTTTCTTAGACTAAGAAAATTTGTAGATCTTCTCTTTTTTTTAGTAGACTGTAATATATATATATAAATATATATATTGAGCTGGCAGCATGTGGGCGTGTCGGCAATTCCTGCAGCAAATGTAAAAGGTACTAGTGAGATGGAAATAGCAGGTATGTAATTTTGTTCAAAACGCAAACAAACAGGTTCATAAGCATAACGTTGAGTAATAAATATATTTGCTTAAAATAAATATTTTTCTACGCCTTGAGCTTCACTCCACGAGTGAGTTCCTGGTTGTTCTGTCTCTCTACGTTTAGCCTCCACTCCATTCATTGCCAGTAGGCTACACGACCAACCTTCAAATAAGAGAAACGCTGAAAATGTGTGTCGCACCAACTTCCTCTATCAGCTCCACTAGGATTGCATGAATTAAATTATGATGAAGCCTATGACGTCACAGAGGCTCACTTTGGCCTCGCTCCAGAGCAGACCCATCTCGGGCACACCTCAGTACGACTTGGCACGGTTAAACTGGAAATTGAAACGCAAATTAATTGACTCAAATGTGCCAGTGGAAAAACCCCACGGGTGTCCACATTTCTGTATCTATGTTCTGTATCTATGCCGTCTTAAATGTGATATTTTATGACAAAATGACCTTTTTGAAAATTATGAACATTTTAGTTTGCTTTAAATATGTATAGGTAACCTGACTCATTTTGTTGACAAATGTACATTTTATAGACAGAATGCCCTTATTTTGAGATATTGTATGAATAATTTACAATATTGGTTTTCCATTGAGAGCCTTTTGGAATTGAACTTTCACAATGGAAGCTCCACAGTGAAACAAAGACAGCAAACTAATACAATACCACAGTTGAACTTCCTCATAAATCAACCCAAAGATTATAGAATAACATGTGAATTCATAGTGATAGAAAACAGAAAGTTATTTCCAGCCAGTTATGGCAGCAGGCCATTGGAGGTGACATTTTTCTGGAATATTGAAAGTGGCTTGCTTTTACACGTGAACCTGACCGAGCGTATTTTATTTGTCAGTGAAGATGAATGCACAAAAGACACTATATAAAAGTAGTGTTACAGATTAATTCACACGAAGTCCTTCAACACCCAGCGCACACAGGCATCGTGGGTAGACAAGCGGTCAGGCCGTGGTTATGTCGCCCAGCATCAGGTCACAGTAGTGCACGCACACACACACACACACACAGAGGTACGTGTCTGCTTGGCACAATGACTTGTCAACACACCCATTGTGAGACATTTAGTTTCACACCCACATCTTAGCCCATCCAACTGACATGCAAAGTCGCACATGCACACACATGCACGGCCACCTGGACTCTACCCTGCAGTGTGGAACGGGTGTCAGGGAAGCAAGCTTACATGGAAACCAAGAGTAAACACCTGTGACTTCTGACTCCAAAGGTCTCTAAAGTTGTCGGGCTACCAGCCTTATTATCTTGTTAGATAGAGCTACATGCAGCGCATAAAGATTTTGAACAATTCGTGAATCACATTGTGACACTAGCACGTCAAATCACTTCAAAGCAATTTCAGAGTTAGGCTTTTTAAAATGAATATTTTACTATCTCAGAGCGCACACTGAAAATAATTTGGTAAGCTTGGCTGGGTTGACGGACAGCCCCTCATCTCATAATGGGTTTCAGAGGATTCCTTATAACTGTCGATGAAGCGCCATTTTATGCAAAGCCTGTAGATAGGCATGAAGATGGATGCTTAATAGAATGTGTTGTACGTGTGTATCTGGCAATCATTATTAATCTGTGTGTGGTGGATTCTCTCTTGGCTGAGCCCACTGTTAATAAAGCTTGCTTAATTAGCCTGATTGATTAGATGGTGGCAACGCCGAGCTCTCATCACAGCTCCTTATTCCGTAAATCCTCTAATAAGATCAGATTCTCTCTCTCTCTCTCTCTCTCTCTCTTTCTCTCTCATAGACATACACAATAACAATAATGGCTTTCTTGCTCTGGTGTACTTCAGAGTGCGCTCTCTCTCTCTCTCTCTTTCTTTCTTTCTTACAGACACATATGCATGGTATTCCTGCCCTGGCGCTCTCTCTCTCTCTCTCTCTCTCTCTCTCTCTCTCTCTCTCTCTCTCTCTCTCTCTCTCTCTCTCTCTCCACCCACTGGCCTGTCATATCCATATTCAAACAGGATTTACAGGCATGAAAGACACAGCCAAGCTTGCCAAGCACAATACACAGAAGACTAAAAATCTACATTATGTGAAAAGATTGCGAATCTCCTTCCCCTCTCACCCCCTCTGTACGTCTTCCCCTCGCATGTCACTCTCGTCACAACTGCTCCTTCGTTCTAGCTAAGAAAAGCGACTATGTTGAGAGCAGGAGCCTCACTTCTGTCTGTGCTAAAACTAGAGATGTTAACATTCCTAATTGAGTGTTTGTGTGCATGGGGTCATGTGCAGTACCTGTGAGTCTTTCTGTGTCACTCAGAAGAATAAACATTGTGAGCTATTAACCCCTTGTAATAGCTTTTCTTTGTATCCACCGTGTTTTCAACTGAAACAGAGGGCAATGTGTTTTCCATGGAAACACATATCTCACAGCGCACGCAACCATCTGAAGCGCCAATGAGAGTGCCCAGATTGTAGTAATGCCTGTGGTCACGAGCACAGAGAGATGCTGAAGAGAAATGCTGAGCGTGGTCCACTGAGCCCTTGTGTTGTAAAAATGTTATTGTGGAGCATTGTGTCAATAACTTCACGCAACAACAAAAAAAAAAAGTAAATAATTTAATGTGCTATGGATTAATTTGTATGGAAACGCAGGTGTCATTTTTTTTTAAATGTCTCCTTTACACTATTCTGTCAATATTTTATAAAACGAATAAAATAAAAATGGAAAATATTCGTACAACCCGCTGATATCATCCATTTACCCTGTGTGGTGTAGGGGGTCCCAACCCACACTTTGAAATTTGCTTTTATAACTGTGAAGGTCTGTGCTGCTCTCTGATCAATATCCTGCCTTAGCTTGTCGCTAACGGAAGCATTTGGTGCACACTATCATTCTGCTCATCAGCACAAAGACTAGCGCAGTAAAGAGACTCTCCCTCTCTGTAGTTAAACTTTATGACTTTTTTCATCTCGCCTTTTGTCTCTAGGCATCAGGTATAAAAGTGGATAAACATTAATTTAGCTTTTCACCAGATAACGAGTCCTCCACATCAATACAGCCCATCTGAGCTCTTTAAAAGAGCGACTCATTTTGTGTGTTTGTGTTTGCGTGGACACAATTTAGGTGTGTGTGTGTGTCTGTGTTTGTTTCAAGGCTTTGATTAACTAATTTTAGGCAATATCACCCCTCTGAGAGTGTTTAGAGAGAATTTATTACTTTGTAAAAGAACTAAACTTTGATGAAAATCATCCCACTTTATGACAGTGTGTACCTAGTTTATGGGTATTAATGGAAATCTCTAAAACTGTAGTGTTTCAATAATGTTCAGCTTTCATAAAATAATACTTGGTATGTTTTAACAGAGGATTTGTGTTTTCATGCTTAAGTGTGTTATTCTTACTGTTAAAGGAACCATTCCATGAAAACCAAGTATTTCTAGCTAGCAGCTAGCCACCTATCCACCATAGCCCTGTAGTGGTATGTGCTTAGTAGATACATAGCTGGTTATCAAAACATAACACCATTCCTACACAAGGCTGTGTGATCAAGCTGCTGCTGGTTGTTGACATGAACAACAATGAACTACATTCTATTGCCTGTATACTTTACTTTATAAACATACATGAGCAATATTAACACCTTTAAAACACTACTGAAATTAAACCGTATGTGGTCTAAAACCCATAAAACTATGTTCAAACCGCATTTGAGTAGCCTGCACCGGTACTAGCAGTAAAGCAGTCGTAGCCTCACGTCATCACAGCTACGTGTAAGGCGGGGCGGGGTGGGCAGTGGCTTGTTAAATATAAAGCAACAGTCACTGAAATCAGACCGTTATCTAAAGAGGTGTTGTATGATGTGCTATTCAACATAAACTATGTGGTATTTTAACCTAAGCTTGTCAACTACATTGCATTGAGAATTCAAGGAATTGTGTCAACAAGTGAAAAGGAGCACGAAATGACTCCTTTAATTAATGTTTAAGGTTTTTGGCTGGCAAAAAAAAAAAGTAACTACTGTAAGCTGAGTCTCATATCAGGGTCTGCGTTTTTTGCTGGCTACATTTGTAATGCGGTCTCCTTCCAGAATACTATGGCGCTTTTCATTTTACATGCGGCAGACTGAGCAATGCAAGCACATTTAAAGCCATCATTTGTGTGTTGCAGCCTAATCTTCCACAATTGAAACGGCTGCTGTAAAGTGAAATGTTAAGCAAGAACGAATGCAATGTCTAGTACTTCAATGTAAAAGAATATACAAATGCATAATGATAATGCTCATATTGTGACCCTGTGGGGCAGGCTGGTTAACTAGCCACAGCTCTCAGCTGTGTCAGTCTGTTTGGTGTGGTTCTAACACAGTCTGAGTGGGGTGCCAGTGTGTGATGGAGTACGTATTGACGGAGCAATCTGGTACTTGGTGACCGTCATTTCTTTCTGAGCTGATATTGACCAGCTTTAAGTGATCTGACTCGACAGGACCGGTTCCCTGGGTGCCCTCCCTGGCCATTTTCATGAAGAGAGACATAAACGCACATAAACTACTAGCACATAAACACAGACGCACACAACTTTACCTTGTCTTGATCACCTCTGCACTTTCTGAATAGCTTCATCCCAGTTCTTGAAGCTGGGAGGCACGCACGCACGCACGCATGCACGCACCTACACACCTACACACCTACACGCCTACACACACACACACACACACGGCTTTATGGCTTTGCCATTTCCACCATTGAAGCTGTGTTTTTCCTTACCTCCTTCACCCTGAGACCATTAAATCAAATCCCCATCTAAAAAGGGTTTAAGGCCTCTCTTGGCTAGCCAGCCTTTTGCTCCAAAGCCCTGCCATGGCTCTTTTCATGTTTTTAAATCAAAGCTCATGAAGGGTGTGTGTGTGTGTGTGTGTATGTGTGTGTGTGTGTGTTTGGGCGTGGGGGGTGGGGGAAGGTGAGTTTGGTTACCAGCGGGTGGGGGAGAATAACAAATAGAAATTTGGGGCAAATTTTTTTGGTGCTGGAGTCCAAGCTTGGTAACAAAACCCATATAATCCTGCGCACACACACACACACGTTATCTGACACGGTACATGCCCTCCTGCCCTGCCTTCGCTCTGCAGGAATATTAGCTTTTCGCCCGTGTGTCTCTCCTCGCACCTGCTGAGTTACTGTAGACCTGGCTGCTCTCTCTCTCTCTCTCTCTCTCTCTCTCTCTCTCTCTCTCTCTCTCTCTCTCTCTCTCTCTCTCTCTCTCTC
>JAODUK010044041.1:0-20243 GCA_027564635.1 Typhlichthys eigenmanni
CCATGGCTTCTCCGAACTTCTCCCACACCCGTTTCTTTGCTTCTGCTACGGCAGATGCTGCAGCCCTACGAGCCAGCTCCACATGTGATCACAAAATCACCGGCAGTATATAAAAACATACAGCTGTTATAATACTAATAAAAGACTACTAAAAATATGATTTCAGTCTTATGACCTTCCCTCTGAAATAATCACATATGCTAAGTAGCTAGACACCTATAAACACCTAACTCCTTCCTTCTCTCAGGCAAGGTAGTGACAGCGCCCCCTGCCCTCCTGACTTGGCCAGTGGTCCACAAGCAAATGCCTTGGAACATTGTTCTGCTGCTGGGAGGGGGCTTTGCTCTTGCCACGGGCAGTGAGGTAAACTAGACGCTCTGGAAAACATTCCTCTTTAGCTTGAGTGGAACAGGTAGCAAAGAAACAATTTAGTCTTTTATTGGCATGTTGTAATTACTTCACTGTTACCAGTATTTTAAAACATGTCATTCCACTAGAATTTATTTATTTTATTTCAACCCATGTGTTACATTATTGTATAACTTTAAAATAAATGTATTGTATGTGTTCTAAATCATATAATCTCTAACTCTGAGCACCCTTCATGCACAGTTGTGATTCAAAGCTAAATCAGTGGGCTGAGAAGGAATTTCGGGTTTTAACACAATCGAGGAGTACACCTTTAAACCCCTTTGCAAACACAATTCCTATATACATGTTTATGTATGTTTAAGTGACTAACGTGTTGGCAGTGGGCAAAGACCTCACCTTCATTTTCACGTACACATTAAATATCTGTCTGCATTGTTCCAGAAATCAGGTCTGTCCAGGTGGCTGGGGCAGAGCTTGGCTCCTCTACAGAGTATCCCTGCCTTCGCTATCTCCTTGATACTCTGCCTGCTAGTGGCCACGTTTACAGAGTGCTCCAGCAACACTGCCACAACCACCCTGTTCCTGCCTGTACTGGCCTCAATGGTAACTCATACATTGTGTTGTGCTACTGTACAGTATGTTGCACTGTGATAGAACTACAAGATTAAGACACAAATGGGAATGCAGCTGTAGAAACTGAATACAGTAAAGAAGAATAGCATAACTATATTGCATCAGTATAACCTGAGAATAACTAAATTTAAGGCCCATTTATGCTTCTGCGTCAAACTTACGTCTTGCCTACGGCATCAGCTACGGCGTAGGTTCAACATGTTATGCTCTGCGTCGGCCGCACGGACCTGTGCGCGTTGACTACGCATGCGATTGACACGAAGCAGCAAAATGCGGCAGTATCATGTCTTCAAATCTGCCTGAATTAGAACACAAATTGAGTGTAAACGTTTCGAGCGAATCTCTTAGTTACACCAACATATAAAATAATCTGTGCCGACACAAAATAGTATTATTAAAGACCGATTTTCACTGCATTAACATGGAAATGTCATAGGGAAACCCACGTCTTGGCTCCCGATAGAACCCTAATAGAGGGTAAAAAGTTTTCAAATAAGCATATCAAAATATGAATTTCCAGCAAATCTCTTAGTTACACCAACATGTATCATAGGAAACAATCTGCCGACACAAAATAGTATTATAAAAGGCTTGCATCCACAAGACTGCTGCATCGAATCGACGTACAGACTGACGGGTAGTTACATTTTTGTCAGCCTAGGCCGTAGCCTCATGCATCGGTTACGCCCTATCCGTAACTGACGGCGTAGCTTTGACACAGAAGTATAAGCCATTATTTATGTACAATGTTTAAGTGTGTGTGTGTGAGTGAGAGAGAGAGAGAGAGAGAGAGAGAGAGAGAGAGAGAGAGAGAGAGAGAGAGAGAGAGAGAGAGAGAGAGAGAGTTTGAGAATGTGTTTGAGGTGTAAAATAAAGTAATAAATATATGAATTTACAGTCATCATTCATGTGCAAGCTACAGTATTTAGTCCCTAGCGGCCCACCAACTGCTCCTGTTCCCATGTGCTCCTCAGGCCACTGCTATTAATCTACACCCACTGTATGTGATGCTGCCCTGCACCATCGCTGCCTCTCTGGCCTTCATGCTGCCTGTTGCAACACCACCCAATGCCATCACCTTCTCCTTTGGAAACCTCAAGGTTATAGACATGGTGAGACTCTGAGAGTCACACACTGTAGTACATGCGTTGGCACCAACCATCTACCACAGTAGATCCTAATTAGGTCCTAAGGGCTAGATATATCAGAAGCTAGGGGCAGGTAATCAGGGAAATCATATGTTGTGTTGTACAGATAGTTGCGTGCTCATATGTAACACGTATGTTGCAGTACTGCTATTAACTACTGCTACTGTTCCTGTCAGCTATGCTGGCAACATGCTGCAGAATTACACAAAAGGCATCATCTTTACATGGGATTCGAACAAGTGTCATTGTGAAATATGATACATACTGCAATTACATCAGGTACAAATGAAGCTGTACCTTATAATTATAGAGAAGTAAAGCATTACATTGTGTAACTCTGCCCTTGCAGGTAAAGGCTGGATTCATGCTGAATATCATTGGAATTCTAACAATCAATGTAGGTATCAACACCTGGGGATATGCCATGTTTGATATGGGCAACATTCCTGCATGGGCCAACGTTACATACAGAAATGTAATTAAAATTATAGGTGAAACGAACATACATAGTAATACCACACTTGGTTCAAGTAGCGGTAATATGTACTAATTAATGTATATAAACAGCACTTTGGTCCCTCAACAGTGTTTAGTGTATGTAATTTCATTAACATGCCACATATGACATTCACTTTGCGTCAGTCTATAGCTTGAACGTACAGTAACTTTAGTAGCACAACATACTGTGCATACTGCGTAAGTCTATTTAGCCTTCTCACTCATTCAAGACTGTAATTCTTTCAGGATGACCCAGTATTTGCTGGAAATTGAGGTGATGAACCTTTTTATTGATTCTACGATCCTATGATTAACTTGTAATAACTTTGATCATAGGATAGACATAAGGATCTCAGCACAAAACTGACACCCCAGGGAAATCCAGATGAAAGACTTAATTTATTGGACTAATAAAAGCAGACTTTAGATAAAGGAGAGAATTAACACTGTGAGATAGAAAACAGCCTGTACACGGTGTACTGATGATGGAAAACAATATCACTAATATGACATAATTAGTTGTTTGTAAAATAAATCTCAGATATGAGGCATAAGTGTTTGTAAATAACGTTTAGTAAGCTTAATAATAAAGTCAGGAAATAATTGGTAGCAGAAGTTTCTATCATTGTTTCATAGTTCATATTACACAATTTATCCAAAACACACAATTATTCTTTTTAAAAGTCCATAAACCTTCATATATTTCTGTTCAGTCACACTGACAAGAATTGTCCAAAAAGTTTATTTAGAAATATTTTCTTAACACCAGTCACAATCAGTCATAAATATATATTTGTTTACAAGTATGTCTAATATGCCTATGTTTAGAATTCACGTGTCAGTCTAAACAGACTTTGACACTCCCTTAATTTAATTTCTGTAGTTCTAGCGCTATGGTTCCTCTCTAATAGTTGGCACTGAGGCTCTCAGTGACAACCCCCTATACTTTTTGATACCTCAAACACACAGGCTAAACACATAGTAGCTTGTATTAGCTTCCCACTAACCATGTGCAGTAGTTCACCAGTTTTACAGTCCTGAATATGCAAAGAATTTCAAACATTTTGTTTGGCTGTACAAAACACTGGGTAGATGAGAGGGGAAGATATTTATAGGCCTGTCACAAAAAACTAAACATTTTGACTTATTGGTCTATATTTGTAATTCACACCAACCAACTTGCAAGGTGCATTGTACAGTAAAACATTATGTATTTTCTTTTTTTAAATGTACAGTTTTTGTCCCAGGTTAGGTATTATTGAAATGAGGAAGATAACTAAGAGCATTAATATAAACCCCAAGACAACATAGGCCCAGGCTATTCAGAAGATATGACAACACACAGTGCTTACAGACAAATGCAAACATACAAACAACCTCAAACGTGAATACATAAGGGGTGTTAATAATAAATAAATAGAATACATATTTAAGAAGACTAAATAAAATAAAATAAACTAGGACTGTCAAGAAGCTAAATGAAAACAGTAATAGAGAATTTGCTCAGTACATTTGCTACATTCCACAATAAACAGTTTAAAGGTTTTCCCATTTTTCCCAGACAAACAATTACATGAGAATGAACTGCAAAATGCCCTGCTTACTTAACACAGGTGTAACAACTTCATGATCTAGCACATTTTAATGGGAAGGGTGACAGACTGGTAACAGTCATAATGTATATTATGGTCATGTTACATAATTCTCCATGAAATTCCCAGCAGAAATGTTGTGCTTTAACTAAACAGTAGTTTACTTCAGAACATGTTCCTTGTTCCTTGTTCTAGCTATATTATTCCTGTCCTGTAACAGTGGCTTACCGCATACAAAGTGATTATATAGGCAGTATGGCTAGGCAAAGATACAGGACACACAAAACTAGAATAAGGAACCAGGAAACCCCTGTGTGGATGTGGATTTCCTAAGTTCCTATTGCGTGCTCTGTACACATAGTAAACCGTGTAGAGAACTATATTACAGTACGTAAATGCCTGTGTAAATCCTAGATTAATTATATTAACACAGGCATAATGTCTGTGTACCTAGGATTAACACAAACACATGAAATATTAAACTGTAGTCGCTAAACGTGAGTCCATGTGTACATAGTTCTACACACACACAAACACGTGAAGAAAAAAAATACAGAAATGAGAAGCCCACAAAAAGGGTATGAAATAGAAGTGTGCATACACACACGCTCACACTGCACGCACGCACGCACACACACACACACTAAATCGGTGCAATCATTTTTGATTGTGATTCTAAAAAATATTATGGTCCATTCGCTGTCTTACCGTACTCTAGGTAAGTTTCATATAGCAATGAAAAATAGATATTTTGTGTGAAGAACTGGAGATTATTTGACCTGTGTGGGGAGAGGAACCCCTCATAAAAATGTTGTTGTCTGAAAACGACGAGTCATGTTGGTGTGCTATCTTTACATACACACCCTGCCTCTTTTGGTGGTGTCGCGTGGACAGTGTTGGAAACGCATGTACACATGAGCGAACACACACGCACACTCAGGTACACAAATCATACTCACTTGATATAATGGGTGGGATGGGATCACTAGTGCAAGAGATAGAGAGAGAGAGAGAGAGAGAGAGAGAGAGAGAGAGGATTGGTGGGATGGTGTATCCCACCAGGTCCCTCTGTCAGTCCACACGTACATCTGCTCCTCCATCAGGAAGGGGGCGCTGTGGTATTCTATTGGCCGCCACTGTATGAGTAGTCTGCCTTATTGTGCATTACCAGCTTGTTGTCTACAAAGTAGAAGCTGTCAGACTGCGTCTCATACGGGTGCAGGATCATCTCTCTCACTGCAGGGGGCGACAAAGACAAACACATTTTGAGTGAGGAGGATCTATTCTGCATTGCCTAATACATAAAGAGACAACAGTATCGCTGATATATGGAGAATGTTATTAAGTTAATATTCCATATAATATTTTAGTATCTGATGGCAGACAACAGACAATAAAGGTCAAATTTCAATCCAAAAGCCTGTCAATGCAATGTACGCCATCAGAACTAGACTAATAATAAATATGTCCAGGACATGGGGTGGATGTGCACGTATTTTGCACTCACTAATCTCCTCAGACAATGGTGGGAATTCATAGATGTGTTCACATGTGTTTTTGCTGCTGGGCATGCAGAAGCCAAACTCAAAGTCAAAGCTCTTCAACAGCTTCTCTCTGAAATAGTGTCTCTCGACCATCCTGAAGCTGTCAATGGGCATGTCTCCAACAGTGAACTCAACGCTGCAAGTGTGGAGAGAGAGGCAGAGAGAGAGAGAGAGAGAGAGAGAAACACAGAGAGAGAAAGAGAGAGAGAGAGACCTTCAACCAAGCCTTTATTGGCACAATTATCATCTTACATCAAAAAGCTTAAAACAATCTTAAAACTAAATAGAGAGAGAGGCAAAAGGCTGTTTTTCAAGTGTCTTTATATTGGTGACAGTATGCTAGCTAATATAGCAGTAACTTCCCGGCCATTAAGATATTTACAGGTACACCAGTAGATGACACTAGAGTTATGAAGACACTTGACTTCATAACTCTTTGAAGAAGTCGAAATTTGATTTTCTTGAGCTGACTTGACTCGATTTACAGTATGACTTTACTTGTTTCTAGTGACAACGATGTTTGCTAGTGAAAGTTTTATCAAAATAAATAAATGTATTAAATGTGGGGTCCGCTATTCTGAATAAACGTTGATTTTTGAACTCGCTCAAAACAGAAACATCTCTCCTTCAATGCCATATGCTGCTCATTCAGAAGCTCCGCCCCCAATGTTGAACATGCATTGTGCCAAGGCTGGCGTAGTGTTATTTGGTGCGGTCTGCAACACTTTCTTTGTGTTCCCATATACCGAGCCAGGGCTGTGTAGAAGCATTACACTATTTTACACACATGACGGACAGCTAGCAGACCGTGAGGAGATCTCGGTTGAATTTGACAAAACTTGTTACTTAAAATCACTGACCCCACCTTTAAATGTAAGATTTCTAGATATTTAATACATATATACACACACACATATATACACACACATATATACATATATATATATATAATACTTGTGTTCAACACTTACGTCGCTCCTACTTGCCGCAGTCGGAGAAAGGCAGGTGTGAACTGGTAGCGGACAAAACGTCCGGCATTTGGGTCAATATCCTTCTTCTCCCCTGCTCTATCTATGGAAGACACAAATATGCCATAAGGCAGGACAAACAATGATTTATATTGTATCATACTAGATTGAATAAACCAAAAACAATACAGATAACACAGCTACTCGTAGTAGCTGTGTGCATAATGTTGGACAATGCAGGTGAATCATTAAAGTATCAGTAATAGCGATTGTATGTGGGATACTGGCCCTCATCGAGCACAGCACATAGTGTATGTGGAGGTAAATGCCAGCAAATACTTTATGTTTACATGCTTGTATAGTGTCCCACCTGTTGACGGAGGCTTGGTGATTTCAAACAGTACGGTGCCTGTCTCCATGTCTCTGATCTTAAACCTGGTGAAGTCGATGTTGTAGATATTTTCATCTGGTCCACAAAGATAATCTGACGGACACATTTAGGGGAGAGACATTATTGGGGTTAAGACTCAGTCTCATTGTTTTCTTTTGCTGGAGAACAGAAAGAAGCTAGTGTATGAATGAGGGCTCTATCAATAAAGAGTCTGTAAATCCCTCTCTATTCAGAGCGGGCAGGATTGAAACCGTGATTGCACCGGTAAGCACCAATCAGAGGTGCTGAAGTTGGATTTCACCTGCAGCCTGGGAATTCTCAATACACTTTCCAGTTTGGGAATAACCACATCCACATAAGGACATCCCTTTAGGGATTTGCCGTGAAATAGTTACAATAGTTAGTTACATTTTATTCAAGACAGCGGTAGGCCTGACTAGAGTCACCATTCTCTACATAATTCTCGCTACACTATATAAGAGTAAACCACAAAAGTCCACCACCTTTTGGATCAATCGCTAAACTATTGGCTGGAAGGAAAATGGAGGTCATAAACGGTACGCACACAAGCAGACACAGGCGCGCACAGCAGGGAAGTTATTTTACGCTCTCTAATCTTTCTGCCATCACCAGGCGGTGTGCCTGCTTATTATCGCTCACTTCCTGCTTCCTGTTTCGACCAGACGCCACCAGCAGGCAGGTGTAGCTAGTCAGAAACACTGTTAAGTTGACTCACTAATTACTTCAGACGAACCTATTTATTAATTATAATATATATATAGCCTATATCTAGCTCATCATTTAGTGTGAGTGTGTGTGCGTGCGTGCGTGAGTGTGTGTCTGCATGTGTGTGAGTGAGTGAGTGAGTGAGTGAGTGAGTGAGTGAGTGTGTGTGTGTGTGCGTGCGTGTGTGCGTGCGTATGCGTGAGTGAGTGAGATACAGACAGCACTTGTAGGTGTGTACCCATTAGATCAGTGTCTGTCCTGTATGTAACTGGAGTTTGTGATTGTTGTGATTTAATGTGTGGTCCACACTCGTTGTGTGTCAGAGTGCTGAGCTAGCACTTCTAAGAGACCTTGCTGCTACAGTGCATGTGTTGTACATGTTAGGAAAGAAAGCATTTCCTTAGTCTCCTCTTAAGTCACAGCATTCCCTTCATGGCATTCAGTACATAATGCTATAAATAATGAATGATGAGGAGCTAGATAGTATACTGAGGCTATAAACAAGATAAATAAACAGTACCACTACCATCAGCACATCCAATCAAAGAAAACTCATATTTTCCTAGACACACAGTACAATACATGTACAGTATATTAAAAACAATTCAAACAGCATACAGTAACTAGATACCACTTTATTAGGTACACCTGGAGGTGCGTTCAGAATTGGCAAACAGTGGCGAACGTTCGTAACGAACATGTTTGCTTTGAACTGGAAATTTTAATTTGTGTAAACATTCCAAAAATATTAGACCCTTCGTCCAGCTTCAACGTTGTGTTCGCCGAGAACTAAATCCTCAAACCGATGTTTTTGTTTGCGCCGAATGTTCACAAAAGTTCGCTATGTTCGCCAATTCTGAACGCACCTTTGCTGGTCACTTCAAGGTTCCACCTGGTACGAGATGCCACTGTTCATTTGAGTTACTATCACTTTGAGGTTGATTTCACCCACAGAACAGCCATCCCAGGAGATACTCAAACTGTTTGGCCTCTGTTTGGCTGCACCAATAATCTTTCCACCATAACCAGCTTGAATCTCTTCACCATGCCTGCATCAGGACTGCATGCATCGATTTGCTGTAACAACGAATAGATATTTAGCATTAACGACGCAGGTGTACAGCAGTATATAACTACATGTTTGCCTAATTACCCGTGCATCTATTGAAATACATATTTATAAATACAGCGCCTATTGACTGTTGGGAGATTGGGGGTTCTGGGTGTATGAGTGCTGTATAGCTACACAAATAGGCATTATCCCCTTTTTGTTGCTGTAGTGGAAATTATTCAGTCATGTGGCAGGCACGCACGCACACGCACGCACACACAAACACGCGCCAACACACACACACAGTCATTTGAGGCTAGCTTGCTGCCTGGCAATAGAAGACAGGTGTCAGCGTGTCAATGACAGCTCCCTGTGATGTCTGACACCAGCACACACAGCTTGAGCACTTAACACTTGTACCTCTGTGTGTGTGTGTGTGTGTGTGTGTGTGTGTGTGTGTGTGTGTGTGTGTGTGTGTGTTGGGGAAGTGGGCGTGATGGTTAGGCCTGCACAATATATTGTTCCAGCGGCACTGCAACGTGTACATGCGCAGTATATCGCCACAGCTGCACTGTTGGTTGCTATCTTGGCTTTTATACGTTTTAATTCTGTTCAGATAGATAGGCAATTGGTTAGGTTGGGGTCATTTAAAAGCAGCTGAAAGGTAGGGGGTCTAATGTCTAGCCCCTATATGCATATTAATACTTAGCCTACTTACAATAATAGCTGAGCATATACAGTTCACACATATATATACATATATATACACACACAGTATACTGTATAGTATAGTCAATTATGGTAGACCACAGCACTGAATTGATCATGTTCGCTGATCTTTCCGTTCTCTCTCTACGAACACATATACACACACACTCAAATTAAAATAACCTGCAAGATATTGCATAATAAATTACAAATGACTGTGTAATGCAATCACGTGACCTAGTTCCAGCTTCAAACATGAAGCTGTAGGATTGGATCTACCGGGACCCCAGACAGTTGTTATGAAAGTCCTGGGAAGGGATCTGTAAGGCTTACATTCCACATGCATGCATGCTACAGCAGCTATAGCTAAATGTTATGGGTAATATCCCACTGCAGCAGCTAGTGGGCAACACTGTGCTGCTGATGGATGCTTACTCATAGCCTGCTGATCAGCAACGTAGATGACGTCTGCACTTAGCTGTCAATCTATAGCTAAAGCAATGAACACTGAACAACCAAGACAACCAATCTGCTTGTATTCGCATACAGTAGCTTGCTGTACAGGGCCTGTTTCTTCTAAGGAACTGCTGGTCATGTCATGTGACAAAGCTAGGTTAAGAGAAATAACACTGTGAGAGAGAGAGAGAGAGAGAGAGAGAGAGAGAGAGAGAGAGAGAGAGAGAGAGAACATGCCATATTTAACCAGTAATCCTCAAAGATTACCCAGCTGGGAGTTAGCAAGCGCAATTATTCTGCAAGAGACGAAGAGGTGAGGATGAGGATGACAAGAAGATACATGGCTGTATGGAGTATTCAGACGTAGCATTTTAAGTTGCCGTTCTGTTGAGTTAGGGTGCTTCCTACTATACTAGACTCTAGTCTAATGGCAAGGCTATGTCTGTCCAATGTGGCACGGCCATATAGGCATTAGCTAAAACCTTACCTTTTAGGAGGATAAACTGGAAAGCTGGAAAGGATAAACTGAAAGCTTTGTCCTGCAGTGTTGTGCAACACAACAACTCCACTGTATTCACCATATGGTATCAAACCCAACAGCAGGCTTTTGCGTGGACTTCCTGCCGTAACACCAGGAGTAAAGACATGTATCGATTAGCATACAAGAATGCTTATTTATTTACCCCAACCAAATCATTTACAGATGGCCTGTAGTTGCACAATTCAAGGGAAATTAAGGCCGCGTTCGTCTGAAAGCCATTTCAAAGCGTCTATTTGGATCTGCATCACGTCAGAAACTCCTTAATACGCCTCTTTGATGACCCAGCTCAGCATCGCTCTTTCATGTGTGCTTTCTGCTCTTAAAATAAACATCACACATCACTGGCTGGTCACCTCATTATCACGTAATGGCCCTGACTTGAACCCTGATCTCAGCAGCAAGAGGGCTACCTGGCCATGCTGACTTTGACCTTAAATGTAGCATTGTGTGTGAAAACGATGTCGTGCTTACAGTGACCACATTAGTATATTTTGAAGAAAGCATACAACCAATAAGCAGAGAGCAGGAAGGCGCTGTGGTACAATGCATCTCAAGCAGGTAATCTGGTTTACCGAGGTATATCCGTCTAATAAGTGTGTGTGTGTGTGTGTGTGTGTGTGTGTGTGTGTGTGTCAACCATCACATCCACAGAGGCTGAATGACTGTGACCCACATTAAGAGGCATTTTGCTTATTTTCTTAAATAAATGTAAATTACGGTCAAGCCAGTAGAATGATCCCACACACAGGTGTGCAATTAAAATCCTGTATTTGTTATTAGAAAAGAAATACAAACTATTAAAAACAGAGCTAAAGCTATAGGCAATGGGCATTTAATTGCAGTGATTGCCCCTAATTTACAATAACTATAAAATGGAATTTCAGTCGAGCCAGAAAGAAAAGCACAAAAGAAAATAGACACATGTTGTGTTCACACCCAGTGCATCTTACACAAATATACAATGAATAGCTTTTGGGGAAAAGAAGCTACTGGCTGTGCCCACATGAACTCCATGTACTTGAATAATGTGTACTGTCAATGACGTTTTCTTTGTGGTTATGTGAACTAATTATGACCTAGTACATGTGGTGTTACATGAATCCTGCTTAAACGGTGCAAAATGACTCTAAAAGGTATTGACCTAGAGCGTACAGTATAGTCACAACAGGTGTGTTTATATTCATCAGACGCCAATCATCTTCTAGTTAATAGTTGTTCAATAAATACAATTATTGTACATCAAATGTAATTATTGTTATACACTATTAGACATAATCATTACATTATGATATAGGCAATATTGTATTTAGACCTATATGAGACCTATATGAACTGCATAATTAATCGTATTAATCTAGATTACAATTTTGTCATCACAAAAGGTCTCAATTTGCAATTAATTTAAAGTGCTACAATAGTAGCAATATAATGTGTGTGTACATGTCATTTACATTTTTACTTAATTATCATTTCATCCCTACAGTGACACCAGTGTATTGTCCCTGATATATTATTTGAAGGACATGTATCATCGCACACAGATCACAACATATTGTCATTCACAGTGCAACTGGTTGAACAGCGTATAAGGATCCTCATTCGGCGCTACTAACACAAAGCACAGATTCTCAAGGGAATTCTCCCTTGCATCTCGAAAAGCTTGTGGAAGACTGAGCTCTAGCAGTGGAAGGAGGAGACGTTTAAATGAGTCTGCCAAGTGAGCACAGCTTCTGTGATTGAGCAAATCTGCAAACACAATTCACAATTCTGAGAATAACGCCAGATGCTTTCTGATTTGTGATAGAGAATAAATTGTATGGGATGAATATAATGTATACGAATTGTAACCTTTAAACCCCACCCATGTGGGGGTCTGGCAACAGTATTATTTACAAATGCCATTTGTTGTGCAATGTGGTGTGTGTGTCTTGTTAAGCAGTGGCATTGTGTGGTGGTGTATCACGCCTACGCCAACAGCACACATAATGAGAGGCAAGTCCCAAAACAAGGAAGTAAGATCAATCGCTAAGCTTCCCTCAAGGGAAGCAGCTCTTGGGTGGTTTTTTTTTTCCCCTCCATCTTTGACAACCCAAAATGTTGTTCGCCTTGAAGAATGAGCGAGGGAGGAGCAAGAGTGGAGAGGAAAGGAAAGGAGGGAAGAGGAGAGGCATGCTGCATTGACTGTAACCATGGGGAGATGCTTGGCGTTGCCGTAGCGACTCAAGCGTGTATCCGTGTCGCTGTGGTGATTCACACGCTGCTGCTCACCTCCAGCAATGACGTTGAAAGTGTTTCCAAAGCCATAGTGAGGTCCAGCATGGGAGACCAAGCCATTATGCTATTCCCAGATGGACGCCTCTGTAGCTTCGCTGTGACCCTCTAGCAGTCATGACAGGCAAACCTACGCCTCCCCATTCCCACCCGTTATACAGTAATGTGCCATCAACACACACTGCACACACACACACACACACGCACAGTACCCACCTGCAGTTGCTGCCCTAGCTGTAGGTCACATCTTAGTGGTTGACAGCAGAGAGATGTCAGGAAGAGACAATAGAGGTGCCAAGAACAGTGGCGCGTGTGTGTGTGTGTGTGTGTGTGTGTGTGTGTGTGTGTGTGTGTGTGTGTACCATGCATCTTATATCACGTATCACATTCCCAACCTTGTAGCTTAGAACATCATTTCTCATCAATTTGTCATGTAACAACCATGTTAATATTTAGAAAATGTATACATGCATGTATAATGATTAACTTTTTTTAAATATCAAAACGCTTAATGCCATCACTCATCACTTGGCTCATCAACAACGCTTAGATCCTTAGCTGCAGTTAATATTTGCTACTACTTGTATATGCCTGTGAGGAATTATACCAACCTTTAAATAGTGGAATGCCCTATTGGCCTCCTGTTAGCTAACAGGCATGTTAAGACATGAGGCAAGAATATACAGACCTGCCATTCTTCCTCATCACATAGTCGAAGGGATCTGAACTCTCTCTTTCTATTTGTTCTCTACGCTTGCATTTAGACACCGTGCCCTGCAACAATTCTCAATATAATTTAGTTAGTACTTACTTGCCAAACAAATAGGAAGCCATTATGTGGCATTTTAACCAATACATTGAAAAATATGAATTAAATTGAAGACTTCAGCAACAAATTGCATACAGCTTTGTTTCCAAGATAACTCTAAATTTAGTTAGGCCTACATCTGAGAGCCCTTATTCTATATGTAAAACAACAACTAACTACTGTTCACTTCTAAAGGACATGGAAAGAGTGATGTTTTCTTGATAGATGAATACATAAAGGATATCAATAAATAAATGTGCAAGAACACTGGGTACATGAACTCAAAAGCAAAGGACACTAGCCTGTAGCTTAGAATATAGCCTATAACTTTTGTAACACACTGTGCAACTCTACACATGCTTCCAGATTTAACATGTATATATTAATACTGAATTGGGATTATCCTATATACTCTGGTGAATAATACTATTATTGGATTGGAAATAGCCCATTAACCACCATACCAAATATCTGTATGCAGGTAATGTGCTCAGTTGGTGTATGAGATAAGGCTAATAAATCAATAATTTCACATTTTCCTTCTCCTTCTACATGCGGGTACTGGCGGGACCGACGTTACGCAATTACGGGTTGTCTATATCACGGTTGAGCATCACACGGACGGAATTGACACTAAATAACTGGTCAAACCAGCCGTAGACTTACAGTATCAGCCTTGTCCTATTACTCAACAATAAAGGATATCACTGCCAACTTACTATCTGTGATCTTCTGTAAACCCAAAACATCCTCTGGAGTGATAATTGTGTGGGCAAGCAGTTCCTCTTCCGTGGTCATTGGTACGGGGACTCCCACGTCAATCGAGCTGCAGCCTTTCTTCACCTTCATTGCCGCCGTTTGGTTTGAGCTGGTGTTCGTCTGGCTCCCTCCGCTTACGCTGCTAGGGGTGCTGTTTTCGCTGCTGCCTCCGGTATCTCCGACGCCACCGCAACTGCCTGGATTACCGGCGGGCTTCTTAGCGCTTGCTGGGTCCTGGCTGTTGCCTCTGCTACAAGAATAGCTCATTCTCCGCTCCTCCTCCCCCTCCTATAACCCTGGTCTTGCAAGATACAAAACAGTTGCCTACTCTCTCCCTCGCCGAAGAATGCACAGTTGCTGTCTATTATCCGGTTCTTAATACAAATCCACTTCTTTTTGTGCCGGCTGGCTGTCTGCAGACCGGCTGCACACAACTCTGTCAGGCACGCAGTGAAACGAGCCTACAGCTGGCTCTTCAACGGCACTCGTATGTAAGCAAGTGTTTGGTTAGAAGTCTGTGAAAATAATCTGGGTTTGCGATTGAAAAGGGACAGCAGATGGCCGTGCAGTCAAGGAGGGGGGAGCATTTTAGTGCACCACAACAGCTCATCTATGACTAGCATTACATGCAAGGCGGTGTTCCATACGCTGATGGCTTTGCGCACAATCCTAACTGCCACTCTACTGGCAGCAATCGAGATGACGTCATCAATGATCAATATGACATAAATTGGTCACGATGTGCCCCCTCTCATTCCGTCGTGGTATGGCCCAATTTAATGCCCTTTAAGAGCGTTACTAAATCAGTTTTCAAAGAGATTAAAGTAGATCATGTTCAAGAACATTTCAGGAAATTGAACGAGCGCAAATGGAATCGTGTAACAGGTTGTCAAAGTATATGCTCATATGCTGGGCCTTTGTGCATAGGATATATTTCTAAATCTAAAAACATGTTAAAACATGTTCACTCTCCAGCCAGTGACACTGGCTCCAAACTGGAGTTGGTGAGGGATGGGTAAATGCAGAGGATGAATTTGTATATGACAATAAAAGCACCGTTACCTTTACCTTTATTTAGGACATATGCGCAAAATGCACAAATAGTTGAAAATAGAAACGTAGGCTATACTATTAAGTTCTAGACTAGGCTACAGGCTACACGTAATGTAGTCATCGTACATCGTGCCATCTTTATGTAAATGGTTCCCTCTATATGACTCACATTCTATTGAACGCTGAAGACTCATCAATACGAATTTTATCCGTGAACTGAAACCACATCTGAAGGTAGCATATGACGCATGTACACATTTCGAGAGAGTTCAATTAATCTATCTTTTAGGCCTATTGATTTTCCGAGTCACTGATGTAACATATTCTTTCACATGCATGTTCAAATATTCTCTCCTAAATTTTAATGTAATACAAATTTCGAATGTGATTATGAAGTGCTGGAGTGTTCTAAGAAATCACCAATTCGTTGTTTATTACACTTATTCAGATTTTAGATTTGACTGTTGCCCTCTAGAGGCAATATTTACTTACTGCACGTCCTTTACAATTAAATTGTATAAATATAGTGTAAAGGTAAAAAATATAACTTACATAGAAACGTTCTGTAAAAACAAATCTAAAAATACATATATTACATGTAAGTAAAAAATAAAAGTATATTAGTACAAACATCTGAATGCTAAAGGCTATGTGATTCAAGCAACATAATTATGACAAGCACGCAGAGCACATACATATGCTATAGGCCTAGGCCTGGTTACTAAAGATATTTGGACAACTTTAATACTTTTGCAGTGACAATCTGTAGATTTATCTGTGCTGCTCAATAATAATCAATAAAATTCATGGAATATTTGAATCTTTCTTCATGTTCAGCAAACAACATAAGACACAAGCAATATTGTGTTCAGTGCTTTGCAATATAGGCTACATATAGGCATTACAGTTGCTATACTTTTCTTGCAGTTGATTCTGAGGCCTTCCCTTGTTTTGTAAACGGTGTGAGCTACAGAGTGCATACTTTAATGCATGTGACATGTAAACAGTGTCCACCTAGGTCTACAGCGTACAATATGGGCTACAGCAAATGAAAGTTCTTGTCAGGTAATATGAGGTGATTATGGTGAATATGTATCACCCAGCTGTAGCCCTACATGTCTACATATGTTTTAGTGCTTGTTATATGTTCATCACTGGCTATAGGCTTTCTGAGTTTGCTTGTCCCTTTGTCACCTCTGGCCTGCTCAGCAGAAACACACACACACACACACACACACACACACACACGCACACACAGAGACACACCAGAGGGAGAGAGAGATTCTGGGCAATGTGCTGACCTCAGTAAGCTTCTCCTAAATGTTTCCATTGTTTAAGGGCGCTAGAGGAGTTAGCATGCAGGCTGTAGGAACAGCTAGATATAGTTCCAATCAGTCTGGACAGTGTTGTATACATTATCATCTTGCTTGTGTTACAACCACAATAACAATGGAGACCAAATGGCTGCTCCCTCTGCTGGTATTGTAGTACTGGTACTGCTGGTGTGTCCTTTATTCCCTTTTCCAATCACATTTGCTATCGCAATAAAAATAAAATAATAATAACTATAAAATAAATAAATAAAAAACGCATTTACAATATGAGGAAATAGCATATATAAGCAATGATATGAAGTGTTAAATAGGTATATAGTTTGGTCAATATGTCTCTTTTGATTTTAGAGATCTGTCTGACTCAGCATACCATAACCAGACTATTCAATTACTTTCACAAACATTCAGTATTCACTTTTCTTATGGTCAGACATGGTAACATAAATTAATAAATAAACTATGTTTGTGTGTGTGTACAATATGATGCATGAAGAATGCATGTTGACATTCATGCTTTGTTAGGCCTACAGTTTGGTGTGAAATGTTACATGCTTTAACATTTCACAGGCATATCAATGAACAATAATCAATAAGCATGTTTGTCATCCATACTAATTAAAAATTGCATTAATAAACCAAGCAAATTAAACCAAAGCATTACACTTACTGTATACTGTGGCTATTATAATATATAATTTGTGTCTGCTATAAGGTATCAGAAAATGTATGCATAGCAACAAATGTTACAATTTTGTCTAAAAGCAAACTAACCCATAACATTGTTTTCTCAGTTACTGATTTTTAGGAGGACATATTAATTTGCTTTGCATATTTAATTAATTATCCCTCTAGATTTAATTGTTATTCAAAGATCTACTAACTTCTAATATATGTACATGTTATATTAAGGTAAGGAAGGTCAAAGTTGAACAAATATTACTTTAATTAAAAAGTTGATCATACTACTTTTGTGTCATATTTACAATGACAAATAAGTGATGTACAGTAAATCTCCAACCATTGCTCGCATCTGCTGCATATCTTTTGAAAAATATTACAAAAGGTTGACATGTCACCAATATGTACAGCTAGCAGGTGTACATATGGCAATATCCCTGTCTTTGTGTTCCATGCATATAGATGCAGGTGCATGCAGTGCAGGCTATAACTGTTGCTCTTTATGTTCCTTTGTGTGTGTGTGTCTGTACATTAACCCCCCTGAGACTGGTGACTACAACACAATGGTGTCCAAAGCAAAGTGCTGACATGGTTCCAAGCACGCCCACCCTCTGGCCTCTGGCACACACACACACACACACGGTGGTGTGTATATATACGCTTCACACACACCAGCTATGCAGACCACTCAGTGGAACCCTGCCAGACACAGTTCACCATATTGGGTAGGTCATTTAGGACTCTGTTTACCAAGTGGTTGATAATACAGTAAAGCTTCCCAAACTATGGACATAATACAGCATAATCCTTTTATCTTATCTTATCTGAGGCTATTATAGTTTGCCTTTTGATCTCTTTGGTCAGCATAGACTTAAGTCATATACTTAAGTCATCTGTAAGGTAGGGAATACATTACAGAAAGTCATAGGCAACAAGAGACACTTGTTGGAAGTAAACAGTGCTGTATCAGTCTCCACGGACACCTAACATGTCAGTGGTATTAGGGAAAACTAATTGTATTGCCTCTTCTTCTGTTGCAGATACTGCTGAGATATAGGACATAATGGCTCTGAACACTCCCATGAACCCTATGATGCCCATGGGCCCCTGGAAGGTAAGACATTGACAGCACACTATAACAGACATTTCCTTACAGTGTTTTCAAAGTATGGGGGTTGGGAGTCTTTGGATTACACAATAGAGTGCAGAATAACTGTGTGAAGTCACAATATGATTATTAGAATTGTGAGAACCTTTATATTTCTGTGTATTGTAGTTTTATCAAATATCCACTGAGGTGAATAGTTGCTTATGTAATTATGCTATTAAAATATAGGTGTTCCATAGGTTGCTTGCAATTGGGTCTCTGGAAAGCTATGGACAGCATCTTTTCTTTTGGGTCATGTAAAAATACTGTTTAAATTCATTTAAATGTGGAAATGTTTGAAGGGTAGTCTCATCTTACTGTAGCTGTGTGTGTGTGTGTGGTTGTCTTCCAGATCACTGTGTACGATCAGGAGTACTTCCAGGGAAGACGCATGGAGTTCACCGCCTGTTGCCAGAACATCATGGAGTGTGGAATGGAGAACATCTGTTCCCTAAAGGTCGAGTGTGGAGCATAAGTATCATGAAAGCAGATGTATGGTCGATGTTATAGGCTCAAGTGGAGGAAAGAACTCTCTCCCTGAGTACTGGTATTTTCCTTTTTAATATTACTTGCTTATATTTTCCCTTTTCATTTTTCCTTTTCCGACAGTTTTTCACTCTTTCTCTGATCTGTCTCTTTTGAACTCTCTTGCTTTCAATAGCTAACTGTATTTCTGTCTCTCATTCTGCCTGCCGCTCTGTAGCTGGGTGGGCTATGAGCACCCCAGCTTCTGTGGCCAGCAGTTTATTCTGGAGAAGGGTGACTACCCTCGCTTCGAGGCCTACAGCGGCAGCAACTCTTGCCGCATTGAGAGGATGACCTCCTTCAGGCCTATATGCTGTGCTGTAGGTTCTACAAGCAACCCAGCAACTGTCCCTCGCCTGCCTCATAAAGCCACTTCACAATGAACCCCCATTCAAACTAACTGCCAGGTCTACAACGCCTTGTTCTTGTCACAGAGCGATAATGTGCAATATCCTTCCTTCTCCTTCCCCATGGGTTTCCACTGCCCAGAGCCACAAGGAGTCTCGCATGACTATCTACGAGAGGGAGAACATGATGGGTCGTCAGTTGGAACTGTGTGATGACTACCCCTCACTGCAGGGCATGGGCTGGATGAACGAGGTTGGATCCATGCATGTTCAGTGTGGAGCGTAAGTCCTATAGGCCCTCTACACATATCTAGTTGACACCTGTAGACCCTCTACACATATCTAGTTGACACCTATAGACCCACTACACATATCTAGTTGACACCTGTAGACCCTCTACACATATCTAGTTGACACGTATAGAACCACTACACATATCTAGTTGACACCTATAGACCCTCTACACATATCTAGTTGACACGTATAGACCCTCTACACATATCTAGTTGACACCTATAGACCCTCTACACATATCTAGTTGACACCTATAGACCCTCTACACATATCTAGTTGACACCTATAGGCCCTCTACACATATCTAGTTGACACCTATAGACCCTCTACACATATCTAGTTGACACCTATAGAACCACTACACTGATCTAGTTGACACCTATAGACCCTCTACACATA
>JAODUK010044052.1:0-20241 GCA_027564635.1 Typhlichthys eigenmanni
TGTGGTCCTGATGGCATCATCGGTCCGTGACCTCCAGCACTCACTGGATCGGTTCGCAGCCGAGTGTGAAGCGGCTGCGATGAGGATTAGCACCGCTAAATCTGAGTCCATAGTTCTCAGCAGGAAACCGATGGAGTGCCTACTCCGGGTAGGGGATGAGTCCTTACCCCATGTGAAGGAGTTTATATACCGTGGGGTCTTATTTGCGAGTGAGGGGGCATTGGAGCGGGAGATTGGCCGGAGAATCTGAGCAGCGGGAGCGGTATTGCAATCGCTTTACCGCACCATTTTGATGAAAAGAGAGTTGAGTCGGAAGGCAAAGCTCTCGATTGTCTGGGCAACCTATTTCATCTATGGTCATGAAGGGTGGGTCATGACCGAAAGAATGAGATCACGGGTACAAGTGGCCGAAATGGGTTTTCTCAGGAGGGTGGCTGCCGTCTCCCTTAGAGATAGGGTGAGAAGGTCAGCCATCCGTGAGGAACTCGGAGTAGAGCCGCTGCTCCTTTGTGTCGAAAAGAGCCAGTTGAGGTGGTATCTGTTAAGGATGCCCCCTGGGCCCCTCTCAACAGGAGGTATTCCAGGCACTTCCAGCTGGGAGGAGGCATCGGGGAAGACCCAGGACTAGGTGGAGAGATTATATCTCCACATTGGCCTGGGAATGTCTCGGGATCACCCAGTCAGAGCTTGGTAGTGTGGCTGGTGAAAGAGAAGATTGGGGTCCCCTGCTGGAGCTGCTGCCCCCACGACCTGACTACGGATAAGCGGATGAAAATGGATAGATTGATGGATCTACATAAGATTAAGTAAGACTATGATTGTGTTTTCTTCATGAGACACAAAGCAACAATCAAACACATAAATATTAACATGTTTATTAACTATCGGCTAAATCTCATTGGACAGCCATAACGAGGGTTCCTGTCTTATTTCTCTGGACTCTCTGGAGTGATGCTTTTCATCTAAAGTCCATACGGAGATGCTGTTTCCTAAATAGGATTAATATTGCAATATTTTGTCTTCTTCAACAACATGGCTGTTCTATGTCTTTTCCAATCACTTTGATATTGTCAAAATTATTAACCACATTCCCTCCTTTAAAACACTCAAAACTTATGTGCAAAACACTGCATACAGTCAACAAAAATAACGCATAGATAAACACGTTTACACCTAAATGTGTGTGTGTGTGTGTGTGTGGTTATGGTCAAGGCGGCAACTATGCAGAGAAGGTTGTAATGAGCTCATGTCCATCTGGAGGCCTGGTTCTGGCCCGGGCGTGAGTCTCACAGTACAACTGTCCCTCCACAAAGAAATAGCCCTTCTGTTTGAGGTTGACATCACAGTCGGAGCACACGAAGCATCCGGGGTGACGATACTTGTCCCGTGCCTTCACCACTGTCCCCCTGTAGCAGAGGACACAGGCAGAGGTCAAATGATGTCCCCTACTTCTTCCTTACCTCTGTTTGAGGGCAGTTGCACTAACGCTCACACACAGAGGTCAAATGACTACACACAGTGGTCAAATGACTAAACACAGAGGTCAAATGACTAAACTAACATGTCCCTAACTTATTCTTTACCTGTTTGAGGGCAGGTGCACTGACGTTCACATTCATGTTGAAATATTTAGTTGTCTTTAGTAAAGTTGAATATTCTTCCTTTCCTCAGTTAATTAACACCTACTTGCATCTTAAACGTAGCCAAACAAAGTAAAATATGTAAGGAAGCTATCAATGTATGTAATACGATTTAAATTTAATTGCTTTTGGGAAATGGTCGAATGTTATAAACTTCGACATACCTTTGATCAAAGATGTGACAAGTCATAAAAACAGATAAAGAGTAATGGAATAGATAAAAAAAACAACACACACAATTTGATATTTTTCCATTAAATGTAGGTATAAATTCTAAATGGTTCACACATTTTGTAACAACACTGCACTGTATTTTTCAGTATTTTACCCTAATCTGAGTTTACACTGTTATTAGTATACTTACACAATGCCATTCCCACACTTGTCACAGAGTGGCAGTTTCTGAAGGTTTCCTGTGGGCGTTGTAGGCTTGGTTGTAGGAGCTCTCACACTTTTTGTCACAATGGGACGAGTGCCTGGCAACATAGAAAAGAGCACATGGAACACAGCAACGACATCAGACCCACGGACGTGCTCAGTGCGTAACTTAGAAACAATAGAGGCAGAGCCACATATAGCCTGTGAGATCTCTTTGGTGACACATTTAGTAGATAGCCTCTTGGTCAAGTAGCCTACTCATACACACGCTTATATAATATAATAATATATAATATAACAATAACTATAAAAACATCTGAAGGAATTGGTTTATTTGGCTTGTGGGCATCATGTTATATCAAATGTTTCTCATAGCATCAGTGTCAAGGTTGTTTTGAGGAAAGCGGTGCGAGGAAAAGAGGGAGCTCACCGTCGCTGTTGACGTACTCCTGCAGGGCCTTAAATGAACCAGACTGTCGTGGTTCCTGAGGCTCCTCGTGGTCTTTCTGCAGCATCCGGTACACATCAGATTCCTCAATGGATGTTAAGGTCCTAGGGCTGAACAACAAACACAAACACAGATGTACGCTTAGTACACAGTACAAGGCCTTGTTGTGGATACAGACACCAACATACAGTGTCTATTTGTCGTGTTAAAGGCACAATGCATTATGTGTGCTTTGACTGCCCTATGTGGTTGAAACCAGTATTACAGAAATGCTTCTGTTTCTGGTCAAACAGATCCGACAGATGGGCAAACACTCTTCCGTCCTGTATCTATGCAGCACTCAATGCCATGTTTGCTATTAAGCACAATTGTGTTTCAAACATTTAGCATAGTCCAAGTACACCTTTATGGAAGTCCATAGAGGACTAAATTCAAATGAAAATGCAGTCCCAAATAGCATTTTCATTTTCAAACAATTCCACGCTTTAGAGTGGACTTAATTCAAATGAAAATGCTATTTGGGATTGCATTTTCATTTGAATTTAGTCCTCTATGGACTTCCATACACCTTTACTGATACTATTAAAACCTAATGCTAGTCTCTAGGGGTGGATGCTTCAGCTGGGACTGTCCCCATGCACTGTGCGGTTATTGTAAGTCAGGTCACAGTAGAAGCAAAAGGCCCAAACTGCCTTAAAAGGAGAAAAAGATGCAAAGTTAGATAAGAGCGGAAAGTGAGAGCAAACGGGAAAGGCCCGAAAGACATTTACTTAAAACACCCTTAGTCACTCTTATTGCATATTCCATATTAACTTGATTTAATATACCTCAATTTTAATGTTGTACTAGATACATTCAATCTACCTACAGAAGGGGATTTCAACATGTAAATCAGGACGAATTATTAAAAACGTATAATTTATTTAATTTACATATATACATACATTAATATTAACATATTATTGTAATATCATTTTATTTTTGTATTTTATTGCTATGCTAATGCTAATATGTGAACTGTTGCTCTTATGCCCCATAACGTTGAAAGTCAAAAATTGTCTAGCATATGCTGATTTTAAGTTGTATATGGCTACATTGCTTGGCAATGTACTATTTATGTGCTTTATGCCTTATTCAGTACCAGTCCCAGTGCATGGCTAATCCATGCTCAGTGACACCTTATATATCTGCTGGCCTAATGAAATTCACACGACTTCATAGCGAATCTGCAGAGCCAGAAGGAAGACTGGAGCTGGTTGTGGTGGGCCAGCATACAATAGCAAAAGGCTGGTTGTAGGACACAGTAGAGATAAACACTGCGTATGTTCAGAGTAACAATAGCAAGTCAGCTAGTGATATTAGCGCTTGCTAATGCTAGCTACAACACATGGGCCCGAGCTCAAGGTTAATCAGGCTGCTGTTATGTGTTATTAAGAGCAGGCAGGCAGTTACAGCGGTTAACACAGCTCACCTCTCTGGCTTGTCGTGGACGAAGCCTCGGACCTGGCCCTGCATGGCGTCTTCGATGTTGCCTGAGGAGTACAGGCCTATAGGGGTGTTGTAGGCCGTGCTGACCACCTGACGATGGTCATCGATGTTGGCCGCCGCAATGAATGGCTGAGCCTTCCTGTTATGGCCGGTGCCAATGGGCTTGTACTCCTGACCGTGGAAGAGAGATGGGACACATATGTGTATGCACACATGGTGTACACACACACACAAACTCACGCACACACACACAACACACAAACCTGCTGTTCTGCTTCCAGGTTGATTTTATATGGGTGAGCTTTACCTCCTTCTTTAACTTGAGGCGACCACATTCTTGTTTCATTTCTGTAACCCATTAGAAAGGTCAAGGGTCAGATGTACAGAGCAGTATATCAACAGTAAAATACATGGTGAATGTGTATGGGCCAATGCTGTGCACAAATCCCCCTTTTCCCATCAGCTAAATCAGACTTGTCTCCAGGGTTCCGAAACATATTGTGTAAAATGCTACCGTGGCCCTCACCCAATATCGCATTTCAGTCTAGGTTTCTACATTATGTATTGACTTTGATTTCTCCAGATAAGTTATGTGTCTTTCCTGTAGACTTCCACCCATTCATTCATAGGCTGGTGGTTTGCTCTCTTTTGGAGCCAGACACCTAGTGGCGGAAGAAGAGCGCTGCATGTCAACACAACCTTTCCACAGTGAGGCAGAGCTGCACGGGGGACTCCTTGATCTTGTTCTGGGCTTCACAGTGCAGCATGTCTGTAGCAGGAACCCCTTCGATGGCCAAGATGACGTCACCAGGGCACAGGTTGGCAATGGCTGCCTTACTCCCGGGTGTGATCTGTCAGCAAGGAGGAGCGAGGATTAAAGGATATATGGCCAGGGAATTGGATAAGAAGGACAGATATATTTAGAGGGCAGGAAAGGTTGTGGAGGTCATCAGAATAGTGATACCGAAAGAAAGGTCAGGGTGGGAAATAAGTTGTGTGTGAGTATGTGACTTAGTTCCCAGAGTAGGGTTTAGGGTGTCTCCTAAGGGTTGCAAAATGCTACTGCGAAGAGAGACCTTCATTCTTTTAATTTATGATAATGTACGGTATATATTTCTATGCTATCACATTATAATATGTTATTACATGTGTGCAAGTAATAAGCAGCTTTGTTTGCTAGTGCCATTGCTCTATAAAAGGTTTGAAAACAAAACACTGATTTGATTTAAATGTCCCAATCAGGGATATATAAACTATACATCCTTTATATTATAAAGGAGCCATTACATTATAAATGTGCAGAGCAATGCTCTTGATTGGTGTGTGCATTAGTAAGGCTGGAAGGGCCTGCCTACCTTTGTTTTCAGACAAATAATTCAAACTATATTTATCACTAGAATGTGGCCCAAAGCCATCTGTTCTAATTTAACTGACTCTTGCCAACACAACATGGGAAGGGCATAACTTTTTCTTCATAAGCCTGCGTGCTATCTGTTTACGTTCCCATCGATGTCTCCATCTGTCTGTACAACATCCTCCTTGTAAACTCTCTCTTTCTCTCTCTCTCGCTCTCTCTCTCTCTTCTCTCTCTCTCTCTCTCTCACACACACACACACACACACTGTCTCTCTCTGTCTCACACACACACACGTATGTACGTGCACACACATACACACACGCACCCCCCCCCCCCACCCACACACACACAACATTTTCCTCCCCATATTATTTTAGCTATGTCATTTGACGTGACTGTACAGTCTGTTCTCAATCACTGGCACCTCAACCCTATACCAGACTGTATGTCCCAGACAGTAGGGCTGTCTCTAAAATGAATGGCAAGTATCAAAGTATCAAAGGGTCTTTGAGTATTCACATTCTACAGACTGGTCCCAAGACCAGATACTGAATAAACCTATATAACAGTGAGCAATGCATTTGTAAAATGACATTTTGTGCTGCACATGGACGTTAAAGAAATGTACATTGTACAGGAATTAGTCTGTTATCCGTACTTTATGCTCATTTCCTGACCCATACTGTACTGTTTGTTTATTTTATTTAGTTTTTTAGAATTCTTTGAAAAATATTATTCAGAAGTATTCAAGGCAAGTCAGTTGTATTTATATAGCACTTTTAAACACATAACATTTTCAAAGAGCTGCACAGCCCACATGGAAACAAACAACACCCCTTAACCATTCTCAGTATTCAATGCTGTTGAAACACATGCGATTATTAAAATTAAATTCTAATACATCTTGACTCTGCATATACAGTATGATAATGTGTGTGTGTTGTACTGTGTATTGTACTGTACAGCACAAGCTGGGAAGCAGGGGAAAGGCTCCCATTACAGAAATGCATGCCCCGTTCGGTATGCATGCATGTAAACTGCCCGTCCCTTGTCGTGGAGATACAGTAAACAAGAGCTCCTTACTACTAATTTGATGGCATCCAGATGAAATGGTGATACAATCTGGTTCCAGTCAACTGTCTTAGGAAGATACTTCAGGAAGCAGCCTGTTTGGCCTGACCCAGAGTGAACATTCCCAGATATGCTAAAGATGGACATGACTCTCTTAGCGATGTAGCATTATGGGTCACGACGACAGAGAAGAAACCTGAACTTTGAAGACACATTGTATCTCATAAGCTAAACGCAAGTCTGAGTTTGAGTTAGATCATCTGCCTAAAAATAAGAATGGATGGAACAGGGAACGCTGACTGGATGCATAAAAAGGAGTCATAATTTACAATTGAGGCCTGTGAATTGCTCCTGGCTAACTTTAGAATTAGCTTGCGTCTTCGATTCAAAAATTAGCCAAAAAGCACACAATGTTTGCCTTATCTGATTTCGAATGGTGTGTTAACCTTGAAACTGAACTCTCCACTAAAAGATGTCATTGCTAATGTTGACTTTATTCTAACAATAGGAGACAGTGTTGCAGCCCAGGGAGGATGGTGTCTGACCAAAAATGGCAGTGAGAAGGAGCTGTGGCAGCAGGCAGTAGCAGCAAGTGGAATGCACTGGTAACACCGTTGATATACCATGTTGAGTTGATTACAGCGCTGTGCTATCATGTCTAACAGTCAACCTGATTCATTTGGTGCCCTTATAGTGACTTTATGTACTAATATACCCATTCTAGTCTGTTTTCCCATATGTTTAGGACTTCCCTGCTTCCTCCTTCCTTCATAATTCCCCTCTGTTAAAGGTAGTAAGTTATTATCGAGAACGCCTGCTAACTTCAAACTCAAAACAAAAACACCTCTCCCTTCAATGCTATAAGGTACTTCCTCAGAAGCTCCACCCCACACATTGGGAACATATGGGAAAGGCTATAATATTGTTTTTGTGTGCGGTCTGCACCACTTTGTTTCTGATACTATTTACAGAGCCAGGGCTGTATTATATTTTCAGAGCGCCCAGAACAGTATGTCTCAGACTGAACGGAATTTGACAAAAAGTGTATTAGCTTACAATCGCTTACTATACCTTTAATGCATCCCAAAGTCTTTCATTACTTAGCGCACACAGGCCTGTGAGTGTTCACTAACACAACAGGTGTGTGGCTAGTGGACAGGGCTATGGCTTGGAGAGCTAACCGCTAACACATTTGTCCAGTCCTTCCTGGTGATATCCCTAAATATAGACACGGTAAGACCAACACTGTGGCATTGTAGACCAAATAGAGCCTCCCCTTTACTGATATCCATAAGCAGTATGCTTACATAATTTGTACTGTATGTAGGCCTACTTACATAAATGAATACATATACTAATAGATAGGAAAAGCAATAGCTACTAAAATAAACTGGAATTAAATCGAAGCACTTCATCCCTTTACTGAATAACTCCAGTGCAGTAACATTATGTGTTGCAGTTATGTGTTGCTCTTTTATTTACATTTAATACATCATGACATTAGGCATATGGTACCTTTGCCATGTATCGCTATCCCACAAATATAAACGAATAAAAGAATACTGTATATATAAATATACGATAAGAACGTGTAAGGTATTTAAGTGTGGTAAGTGAACTCCATTACAGGTGATTATTCCCAGCCATGGGTTATCTTCATCCTCCAACATGGCAATGTGATGACAGTAACCTGCAGCATTGCATTCTCTGGACAAATGCACAGCTAGTGTGAGCAAACAATATTATCTGCTCTAAGTCTTTTTTATCTGTGTTGGTACAGCTGTCAGCACCAAACACTCTGTGACTGTGTGAAGTCACATGGTGGCAGATCTAAATGATCTGTGCTTAAGATATATCATGATATGTCATCCACAATATGTGACGATAAGGTAGATTCTGAATGACTTTATCTCAATTCACACCAGTTGAAGGTTGCATGTATGTGTGTGTGCTGGAGCATGATGTCAGATGCTATTTGTATCTAAGCCATATTCATTTTAACACAACACAGGTGCAAGACCCGCAGCCCTAAAGCCATGCGTCCTCTTTCCAGAATGATCCGGGGTCATCCCTCCAAGTTAACAACGCAAGTATTTACTGTGCTGATTGAGCTCACTAAGTAAACAGTGTGTCTTTATATAGTATTACTAGCATAACGCGTTAACAAATAGTAATATATCAAAAACACAGTAGTTATCTGGTGACTCTAAATTATAATTATAATTATAAGTAAGAAGCGGGGCCCGACCTCTTGTAATTGTTGGCCTACTCACTGTAAGTCACATTTTGTTAATAGAAAATGAACTGAACATATGAAATACATTTTTAATTAGAATGTGCGATTGAGATACTTGTGTGTGGATATCACACACACACACACACACACACACACACGCACGCACACACATTCAAACTCACCCTGGAGATGGTCAGGGGCTGGTTGAAGTCCTTTCCTCCGACCAGCCTGAAGCCCCATGGGGCTGGTCCATGCAACACCACGTTGAGTGGCATGTCCCGGTCTTCCTGCAGCCGTGGAGCACTTTGTTGAAAAGCAAGGCAGTGACTAAGTTAAAGGGGATTTTGAACGAAGGGTTGAAGGGGGACGGATGGTTTTATATAAGACCCGCCCTCCATGAGTGAGGTCATCGGTCAGATTTTGGGAACAAGCTCCCCCGCCTGTTTTACTAGCTTCCCCCACTATTTATATTTTTATATATACACACACCATTCCCAGTGTCTGTATATTCCAGAGAGCGGTCCTCCGTTTCTCTGAAGCTGTTTTACTCCCCTAAACCTCTGCTTTGATGCGGTGCGATAGGCTCTCTCCTATATGTAATACACATTAGGAGCTTGAATGGGAGTCTAAGGCAGCCTCTATTCATGGCTGTGTCTCCACTCCACTCCTCCACATCCCTGGGTTCTGGGCCGTGCTGGCCTCCTCTTGCTCTGGCGTCTGGGCCCTGCAGCTCCTGCCCTTATTTGGTGTGCAGCTTGTCGCCCAGGCCCGGAAGGTCCTTCAGGCGCATTCCAGCCACTATTGATCTGGATGGGACCCAGGGCTCTCTCTTGCTCTCTCTATTGGGAAACATCTGAACTTGGACTATGCTGAAGGCACACTGTAGAGAAGAAAAGGTTTTACACTTTAAAATTATAAGTGTCTGGAATTACACTTGTGGTTGAAGCCACTGTTACAAAAACATGGTTGGTCATTCAGGGAGTGCAACATATGCTGAGATCTTAAGGACAGAGGACTCTCTGTCCTTCCCCGTTCTCAGATAATAGGTTCAGCCCTTCTCTACCCACCCACACACACCTATAGTACACCGTGGGGTCTCAGACCACATATGTTGTTGAGCTTTGGAGACACACCGACATAACCGAGACCTCCAACCACCTCGTTATTTGTTTTGACCAGTGGTTATGTCTGTGATGTATTATTAGCTGTTTTGTATATAGCATCTTAAACCCCTATTCCCTCTAAATCGTATTTATCATTAAAGTTATGGATCTACTGTAAAGCAAAGACACAACGTATATTTTAGAGTACGGGTCAGTCAACAAAAGTGATCGGGGTGTGTGCAGGGGGCGTTGTGTAGAACATCATTAAATTGTCTTATCTTACTCACCTTGAATAATAGAGCAAAGCCAAGCTTTCTACTATTTGGTATATTTCATGATTCACCATACGATTGATGATTACTTTCTACACAATACAGTCTGATATAACATCCTTGGATTTTATTTAATATTTAGGTGTAGAAAACATTCAAATTAATGTATGTGGATGGCAGCAAAAAAAAAAAACAAAGTAAACATTGATAATAAACTTAATGCACCATATGTTATATGCATTTGTCTGGTTGTGTGACGTATGTGTCACCTGGTAAAAGAAAAGAATGAGGGCAAACGTATCAACTATCAGTTGGATTTTATATATATATGAAAAATAATTTTGATTTTTTTTTACATATCCAAATGTATTACTTTCCTATGAAGGCATATGTGTCGTTCAGCATTATACTCATATTGAAAAGTTTGGCATAATCTGCATTTTTCTGCATCATAAAAGAGGCCTTTTCAAAATAGTTAAGAGTGATTTTAATGTGTTCGATGTATCAATGTTTTGCTTTGCTTTGCTTTGCTTGCTAGACCCTATACTCTATTCAGAGTGACTGCACTGTTGTTTACAAACATTTAAATATGTCGGAGTCACAAATGAACAAAATGAAGGCCCGCTTACAGTAATGGCTTTTTTCAAAGGAGCAGCATTAGCAGCACCGATAATGACCACAAACATGAAGACAAAAGAAGAAGAAACCATTATGATGATGTGGTAGGTGAGAAAACATTACTTTATAAAGCAGTGGTTGTTGGCCATTTTACAGCTCTCTTACAAAAGACGTACAAAAACACAACGGACACAGTGCTCGCACACCAAGTGAACCCATATACTGCAAGGAGAGATGTGCACAAACCAATGAATGATGAAAACAAAACCAAATATATTAAGGTGCTATAACAATTTTGTTTTCAGTGTCCTTCCTATGTAAAGTTATGATTTTCTTTGAACATGCCTACAGTTGAAAAATGTTGTATGCCTTCAAATGCCATAACATTATCAATGAAAAGTACCCCCATATTATGGCAAGTAACTTGGTGCCATCACAATCTAGTGGGGAAAAAATACACAACAGATCTTATTTAATAAAATGCAATTTATCCTCACTTAAATAACTTCGAAATAACTGTCATATGTGACAAGGATAATTCAGCTTCCAAAGTGGGTTTGCTGCAATCAACTAATAAAAGTACACTTCACCTTAAGCCACTTCAATAAGAAGATAAATTACAGCGAGTGACCAGCGAGTGTTGTTTCAACGTTTGCAGAACCTTTTCAGGATGGTCTAAACATGTTACAAACGTCAATCAGCCCTCATCTGCTAATAAATATCATACATTAAAAGTTGGTAGCTTTTTTTTTTTTTTTTTTTGCATACACTTTCAAACACAATCCATATCCCCCTCAACCCCTTATCTTTCAGTTGTACAATCTGGAATAACATCCTAAAACTGTGGTACAATACAGTAAGTGAAAGGTTAATCAAAGTGCATCATTGCTAGAGAAGATATTATAAAACAAAAAAACAAGATGATCATTTGTCTTCTTTTCCCCTCCAAGATTTACATGTCATTTTCGATACCCAACTGTAGTTAAAGAACTCGCTTTTACAGTACAACTGTGTTGGGGAACAATGAAATAATTCATCTATATTATAATTAATCGTTTGGATACGACTATAGTGAAAAAACAAACAAACATAACATTGGTAAACAGAATCACATCCTTTTTATCTGACATGCTGATGCAACAGGTTTTGTGCATGGCTCCAATGTCTTTCATACAACACTAGTAGACTATAATGTGTCTGCATACATTACAAGGAATACTGTACTTCGAATACTCGCTGAATTTATACCCCCTTTTTGAGAGGTACTTGTAATGAAACACTGAAAGGAAATGGAAGAAGTGTTAAATATGTGATACTGAACAAAATAACAAGTCATCTTCAAATACACATTTGGATTCTACATGGAGCTAATGACCTAGTAGACATTGGAGCAGAGACTCTTGTCTCACAAAAGTTAGAAGAAAACAAAAAGGGAAAATGCATCAAGGGCAGTGCATTAACTTTGTACAACTGAGGGTCTAGCTTCATTCTGTATCTTTTCAATAGCTTCTAAAGTTAAAGGTCACTGACTGGAGGTCAAACTCTGGGCGCTCCACAATAGAAAAAAAAAAAAAAGGAATTATATTAGCGGAATAATTATTCCATAAAGATGGCTAGTTACAGCTGAAAATTCTCTCTTTCTGTTTGAAGCTCAGAAACCACACACGCGCGCACACACCCACACACACACATACGCAGGCACGCACACACACACACACACACACACACACACACACACAGATACATGTGCAACAGGTCTTGTGTGACCCTTGTTGGGATGTGGTGTCCAACTGTGGGCTGTGCTGCGGCAGAGGGCAGGTGTGCCCTGAGGGGTGTGAGGCAGGGGTGCTGGGAGGCTGGAATCATCATAGCTGCTTCACATAGTTCCCTGGGAAGGTCCCAAACAGCTTGCTCCGCCGAGAGGTCCCTTCATGGGTAACAAGCAGGACAATACATAGGGTCAGTTCTGTTGCTTTCAGCCACTCAGTAGTTCAAACAGCACCAATGACAACGCAAATGCTCTAAGTAAGAAGAAAGTAAAATCACAAACTTAACACCTCCTAAATTTAAAGGCACACACCTTATTTGTGTTATAGCGCCCTCAGAATCCCACATTTTTTCTCAAAGAAACCATTTCTTTCAACAACTGTTTTCATCAACAAGGGCAATTCTTGACACAAATCTATACAAGATTATAAAACAGTATTATTAGAGGAAGTACAAATATATATATATATATTTTTTTTTAAATTATGTTTAACTGAACCTAAAGACACTTTTTGTAATATTAACCAAATATCTCCTCGCATTCCGCTATTCCATGCTGAAAAAAAGAATCTGGTACTTCTACACAGCCCTGGCTATGTAAAATGGATCACAAACAAAGTGGCGAACACTGCTCACAACAATAATGTCCTAGGCTTTGCAATACATTTCCAATGTGTGGGGCGTAGTAGCTTCTGAGAAAATACTCTACGGAGAGGTGTTTTTGTTTTGACTCAAGAATGCTAGACCCTGCCATTAATGTAAAAATGTTTGAGCTGTTAACGAAGTAATATGATTGATCTGTGATGAGACACATCAATGCTGGTGAAAATAACAAAATTCCAGTTTTTATTTTTAAATCTGCATTTTATGGGCTGAAAACAGAACTACACATCATATCCGTTAAAAATCACCTCTGGACCTGGCTGGTTTTCAGTGGTACACTCAGTACACTCATACGTCATCAAATTCAAATGTTAATGTTAATGTTAATGGAGGTCCCCCTCCCCTCCCCTCACTCAGCTCCTTGATGCATTATTCAAAGTTGTAGTGGGTGGAGTCAGGCTCAGCGCTGGGGTGCAGTTACACTTTACACTTTAACTTTCAAAATGTATAATTTTAAGTTTTAACTAGTTAACACTCTTTATGCAAAATAGAACCAAAGTCCTTATAGTATCTCCAGCACAGTATCACAAGTTTTTGTCACATGTACACAAATTGCTTATTAGAAAATTGTGACATGCACACGTAAAAGGTCGTTTTTTTGTGTATATGACACAAATTAATGATACATTTCAATGCATTTCAGCGGTTTTTCGTGTATCCTACATGATTCAACCAATATAGCCTGCACAACATAGGCTCTTGATCCCGCATTACATATCGTAAAAATTGAACGGTTTTGGAAGACATTGGATTAGTGGATGTCCACATCCACTTTTGTTATTTTAACGGTGTGTAAAACTCTCTGAGCCAGTTTGTTTGTTCAAAAGGGCTGTAGGCTACTTACGCTCTTCCTTATTCATGGCTGCGTTTTGAGCGTAACATACGATAAACCAATCTGAATGTAATTTCCCATTCCCTGTAAAGCCCAGGCGCGATTGCATCATTGGCATCAATTGCTATTATACAGGTGGGTTTGTTAAAGTGCTGGAGCAGACCACCCAGGCCACGGGTCGGCATATAGCAGCCTGTGGACCGATACTGGCCTGTCCACAATCAAGTCTGGCTCGCCAAATTATTTGGATAATCTGATGTTTAGTTCGACCTATTTCTACCCTATCAAACCCACACAGAGACTATAATGTACAGCGGCAACTCCTGGTGGACGCCAAGGTAATTGCCTGTGTTCTTTAGTAATATGCCACATGTTGAGCTTGAGTGAGGTCTCTGCCGGGTCAGGTCAGTCTTTATTTTGTCAAATATTTCACCAGGCACGTCGGGATCTAGCCGGGTTTGGGACATATTTACTAATTAATATACACATATATCATTTATTTATATAATTTATTTAATATATGTTTAGTAGCCTACTAAACATATATTAACCACCCCTAAAAGACATGTACTGATAACTAAGATTAGCTTGGCGCTATACGCATGGTGCTGACATTCTAACATAGCAACAACAAGGATAAGGTTTAAATTTCTCTTCAATATAGGCCTACGATTGATTTATTCAATCATGAGCATAAGTTGATCACTAAATGAGTCAGCACTATCTAGAGCTGAGATCTCTGCCGGGCAGTGCACCCTCCATGAGCGATACCATATTGATAATGCGCCGTGTGCTGACTTTAGACAAGGTTTTTGGTCTGGTCGCAATCCCTTTCCGCTGCCTCAAGATAGCAATGTATCAGCAACGCACTAGATCACACCTCATGTTAGACCAACACACCCACACATTTGTGCATTTGATATTTGTGCATTTACTATTTAAACAAAGTGCGCTGGATAGTAAAATGAAACTAGCAAAGACGCTTTCCTTCCCGCTTAGTGGCGCATTGCGCGGGTTGTAAGATAGGGCCCTTTCACACTAAAACAGTGTCAGTGTCCAAATCCTCCATTCCATGTACCAATAGTACACATTATGTGAGTAAGCAAAATTGCAGTATGCACACTTTACATAAGCAAAAAGAAAACTATCCAAGTCACTGACTAAAACCTAACCAAGGTCTTGAAAGACACTGAACAGATGTCAAACAAGATGTTTGGTATGTGATCTTTTCCTTCCCTTACCAACAAACCAACCATCGTCACACTTCTCCATTACATCCACAATGTCTCCCTCCTTCAGCTCAAGCTCATCTTCATTGCGGGGTAAGTAATTGTAAAGGGCCCGGTACCTGTGGTGTCAAAACACAAGTATTACATTTCAACTAGTAGGACCGGTAGGACAAGTAACACTAGTACACAATAGTTTCTGTTAGCATGAAAAAGGCACAATGCCTTGCTTAATTGTTTGAAAATACCTTGTTCAGGGAAAACATTTGTAGTACATTTTTCAAGTAAAATATTAAGTGACATACTCTAGCAAATACTGCAATCATTTTCCAAATTGTTCATAAAACACATAAGTTCTCTCCCAAGCCTGAATGTTTTACAGGTATCTACAGAAATTCCAGTGAATGAAATGAAAAGCTGACTTACGGCTCTCCTCCACCATGTAGCGCTTCATGAACAAATCGCTGAGAGAGGGAGAGAGAGAGAGAGAGAAAGAGAGAGAGAGTAAAGAACATGAAATTACTTTCATAGAAACAACCAACAAAACAGTAAGAAACACTAATGGCCATTACTTCAACACAAAAACAAGGAAACTGCACGGAGAAATGCACTGTGGTAGAAAGAAATGTCATGCACCATGAAATTAAATGTATGACTTATCACATGAGTTTAATTTTAACGCTGTATCTTGTCCTACACAGCTAGTGTGTTTATAGCATGGGGTAATGTGGATACGCCCCCTACCCTTCGACCTCTAATGGACGACAAAGAAGACTTCCTGGTCATGATGGGGCTACGAGGAGGTTTACCATCAACCGCCAGATCCTGCTTTAAGCTCGGCTGAAAGAACCAGAAGCGACACGGCTGTAAGCTGTAGAAGCACCTCCTGTATGCCAACCACATGGCACTACAGAATACCACACCAAAACACACACAAGCTAATGCCATGCCATCTTACAAGGACTATCTATCAAAATATGAATAGGGCAGCCACATTACAAATGTTCTCTGCTCCTCAAGTAACAGGGTAACTGAACTTTTGTTAGTCTCTAGTCTATGTATTCCATATCTCTCGCTGACACTATATATCTCCAGTGTATACAGTATATATTTACTGTATACACTGATACTGTACACAATCTTGTGTGTGTGTCTATATTACTGACCTATAAATAAATAGACACAGCTCTCCCATTGAAAGTCGCGAGGGGAATTGAGGCTTGAGAATCCTGATCTCGTGGTAACAATACTGCCACACAATTGCATTCTGGGATATTTTGTATCAGCCAATCATGTGAACTGTTGTTTAAAGCCAATCACACTGCATTTTGTTAATACGTTGAGGCTCTTAACTAGGGCTGGACGATATGGCCAAAACTGATATCACGATATATTTCATAATTTCGGTCGATACGGTATAATTCAACAAACATGTTTTACCAGCATGGGTAGGCGTACTGCTACTGATTATTTGCGCATTAGTTCTGTCATTGTAATTAGAACAAACATCTATACTTGTGATTAATAGTAGGCTATTGTTAGAATAACATAATGCTACACAGTTCATTTAGATGTTATACCTCACAGCCAGCAAATCACATAGGGTATTATGGGAAATGTGCCTTTATTTTCAGCTCACTATATAATCACTCTGTCAGTTCCTGGTTGTAATGTATACTGATATAAGTTCAAATTTTGTAACGATTTTTTAAAGCTTTCAGTGTGGCAAATTTTGCGTATTGAGTATTTTACTTCTGATTTACAATGATTTTGTGCAGGGAAATGGCACTCACTGCCACATAATGTCACGTGACGAAACTAAACTCACATCTCGTGGCCTCAACGAGACCTGTGTTTTATGCAGCCTTGGTCTATATACACACATAAGATCATGAAAATATCCAATTGATCATGAAAATATCTAATTGTTCAATATTTTCATTGACTCCCATTTTTTAATACCATGTCGACACAATTGGGTTTAACAAAGTTTAACAAAAGTTCAATTGCACATTAAACAACAGATGTTAATGCACAAGCTCATGTCACATCACTAAACTTCAATTCCACCAAGGTTAATGAGCACACAATTCATTCATTATTAGATGTGCTAGTCACATATGACTACACTCAGACAAGACCGCTACCATCATCATCATCATCATCATCATCATCATCATCACCATCAATCATCATCACTGCAAAGCCACAGTATTACCTTGACCTTGGCAGACCTAGGCTCTGGACGGGGTATATTTGGCAGAGATGACAGTGGAGGAGGTGACAGTGGAGGAGGTGACAGTGGGGGAGGAGACGGAGGACGGGGGGATGGGGCTGCGTGGGAAGGAGTGGAGGAGGTGTCTGGAGGCAGAACAAGGGAGCCAGAAGGTGGGGGGGTGGAGGAGGAGGATGGGAAGAGCAGGGATGAGGACAGGCCGGGGTGGGCAGTTGGTGGTGGGCTGACCTCGGCCTACGGAGGCAACGACACACATCAGTTCTACCTAACTAGCATAGTTGCTAACTCATTAATTAACTAGTTGTTACTAACATGCTCTACCTTTGTTTCCAGCCTTTCATTAAGAAATCTACTCCTTTCCTCCTCTTCCTCTCTAGCCTCCTCCTCTTCCTGAATGAACAGCTCAGGATATCCCTCCCCTTTGATTGACGGTAGCCCGTGAGGTTCCTTGGGTTTGTCATCGGCCGTTTGCCCCTCCCACGTTAATAACAGGGGTTCAATGGTGACCGGCTTGTGAAACACCACCTCTAACCGAACGCCGCTAGCCGTTTCAACGGCGGATACGTGAGCCGGGGGTTGTGCTGCAGCTTTCCGGGGTGCTACGTCTAGCCTAGCCCTGCTCTGGGATTGGCCGGCGGTCTGGAGCTCTAGTGGAGTCATTCTTGAGGCTTTGCCTGTGTCAGCACAGGCGGAACTGTCCAGAAGGAGAGGCAGCAGCTGTTCGTAAGGGTCTACTCCTTGCTCGGCCCTATGGCTGACGCCCACTTGCCGATTAGTGTGGGCTTTAAGCGGGTCAGGGGACGGTGTACGAGGAGAGTAACCTCGCAGCGTTGGCGCGGCGTCCAGCGCGCCTTGTGTGAGCACGGGGGCGATTCTCTTGGGAGTAGAACTTCGGGGCGGTGGCGTGAAGCCCCTCCTGGGCGGGGCGGGCGGCTTGGGCGCCTGCTCTGCCAACAGGCGGAGGAGCTCTGCGGGGAGCGGGGGAGGTGTGGGGGGCGCGGGGGTGACCGAGGAGAGGCCGGGCTCCAGCGTGAGGCTCAGCCACTCGCTGGTGACCGCCTGAAGGTGCTGCACTCTCAGGGACGTCTCGGGCGTGCCGGGGTGGGGGTGGGGGTGGTAGGGAGAGTGGGGGCGAGGGGCGGGGAAAGTCTCCAGGAGGAGAGAGAGTGAAGCCACACACACACACACAAATAAAAGGGAGGAAGACAGAAGGAAAGCTTAGGAAGAGAAGTAGGGGTGTATGAGGCATGACCGGCATGAGAAATGTAAGGCACTATATGGTTCCTTGAGCACTGGCTATGTGCTCACGCTACAGTAGATACTGTGTACTACATTAGATACTGTAGCTCATGCTACAGTAGGTACAGTAGTATACAGTATCTACTTTGTCACTGGAATTGGTGTAATGTTCTCTCTCGACAGAGAGCAAGTCAACTTTCCACCACAGCCATTCATGCACTACAGTTCAGAGACAAGCCCTAGTTTTATGGTAATGCTTCAGGACTGTAACAGTATCCAACAGTCGCCATGCTCATTTAAATCATATTTTTGACATATAATGGATAAACATGTGCATGCATTAGTGGCTGTAAAATGTACATTGTTTATTTCATTGTATTTAAACAAAAACGTAAGTTTTAAATAACCAGTTAAAAATAAAGATCTAAACAATTTTCTGCAAATACAAGCTAGTTGTTTCTAACTTTGTGAAATAGAGCCTTCTAGAATAATGTCCCTACCTTGGTGGGTGTGGAGCTTGACGTCCTGTTGCCAGCGTAACTATGGGGATCAACGTGGTGGGCGGGGCTCTTTGATGGGGAGTGCTTCACAATGTCGACATAGGACACAGGGAAGATGCCTTGCTTGGTGGTGTCTGGGATCCTGCCCTCATACCAGTTCTGATCCACCTGCCTTATTAGGACCACTCTCTCACCCTGGAGCAGGGCACATGCACGCACACACACACGTGAACAGGTGAAAGAAGATCCCAACACACAAGCGCGCGCACACTCAACAGGCTAAATGCACCCAAACACACACACACACACACACACACACACACACACACACACAAGCACCAATAGCCACCTTTCTGAGTGACAGCTCCACGTTGGTGTCGGCGTTGAAGTTGTAGCGAGCCACAGCCTCCCCAATCTCTGGTGCTTGTGCTGGGGGAGGGGGCCGAACAGGCTGGTGCTTCTCCAGGGAGGGCACCTTCTGTGTGGGGTAGACAGGGCGGGGCGCACCCTGTGATACAGGAAGACTGGAGACTCTGCTGACACCTTGTGCTGCGCTGCTGGTGCTCTTTAGCTGGGTCTCAAAGGCCTTGGGGACTTATACATATAATTCCAATGCACATCTTTTGGCCTAGTAAATGTAAGAAGCCTTGATTGTTCTGTATATTGTGCAGTATACACCTTTATATTATATTATATGTATAATACTTTATATACAGTATGTACAGTATATGTTCTGAAAGCGGGGGTCAGAAACCCCAAAGATATTTATTATTATTATTTAATCATTACATATTGCCATACATGCCTTGCCACTAACCACCTTGAACACCTGTCTGGAGGAGATAAAGGCATGGATGACCAAGAACTTTCTGCAGCTAAATGCAAAAGACTGAAGCCGTCCTAATTGGCACTCCACACCAAGTACGGTCATCCACCATCATCAATGTCAATATCTCTGGCCAGAACATTCCACTCTCAGCATCAGCAGTCAACCTGGGTATTACAATGGACTCTCATCTGACTTTCGAGGCTCACATCAACAATCTGCGGAAGACCTCTTTCTTTCACCTCACGAACATTGCCAAACTACAATCCACACTCTCCTCTGCCGATGCGGAGAAACTTGTCCATGCCTTTGTCTCTTCCAGACTGGACTACTGCAATGCG